>CANUEZ040000057.1:117500-160000 GCA_948099385.1 Fasciola hepatica | reverse complement strand
ATTCGGGCCCACTTATGACAGAATATAAACCTCTAGGGGTGGGGGGGGGGGGGGAACAAGATCATTTAATCTTGAATTGACCGAAACACAATTATCATCACAACGTTCACAAGCAGCATTAGAAAATTCGGTTTGCCTTTATTCTTCAGGATTTTTCGATCACATCGGCATAGAGCCCAATACGTTGGCGAAGAAATATTTTTTTTATCCTACACAATAATACTCGTTGTACTTTTGACTCCAAGGGCCAGTGTGTACGTAGCCCTTTAACTCATCTCCTCAGAACAGAAGAGTTTTCACAATTACCAATAAATTTGAGCTTTTAGCAGGTAAGTGTATGAACTGGAAGTTTCGCATGCCTTTGTACAAGTCATACAGTGATTACTAAACAGGCAAATCATTTTGCTTGAATAAATTTACAAACCTCTTGTGAAACACAGCATGAAGTGTCTTGCTGGAAGACTATCGCTCACCCAGGCGAATTTTTCTGAATTCAGAGACATTTTCAGTCATAGCCGTGAATTTTCTCGACTATACATGGTCCCTGTAATTGAAGTCCATCAGGAAAGCTAAACGTGTTTTAATCCTATCCAAAACACAATGTTAGTCAGGATAACTTTTCGGAGGAAATTACCAAGCTAAACGACTTTTTTTCTGAGCCTTCTACGGATCATCAAATACGAAACACATGTGAGAAAAAAACTTATCGCCAAACTAATAGGCCTCGTGATGTGAATTCTCGGATGAAGTGGCTACTGGTTTGTGAGTCTGAAAAAATAATCCACAATTTTGAACAGTCGGTCACAGCACGAGGTCAATCGCGGTGGATCGATACGCTCGAGAACAAATGAGCTTGTTTTAGCTCAAAAGAGAACCACGGTCGATACAGATCGGAACTGGAATTGATATCGGTCTGGTGCATCCACCGGGAGGTTCATGCACAATCTCGGGGTTGGGGTTGGGGTCGGAGCCAAGGTCAGTGTTTCGGGGGAAAGGATGACGAGTTGCCTGCCGCTTTTAGTGGTGCTACTTCAGGATGAGCAAAAGCACCTGGGATGTACGGGGAAAGAAAATAGGATTATGTACGATGAGAAATGCATTACACTACCTGCCGTCCTTGAGTGGCATGCAATACGGACATTTTAGCACGTGTTACTTGTCGTCATGGGAACTGTCACGCCTAAACTTCGTCTTATTCATTTGGTATGCCTCTGAAATGTGTATCTGTGTGAATTTTTCTTCAATTTATCTGGTATCTGGTGAGTGTATACACGTTAAAACACTGGGCATGATCTGTCACAGAAGATTCAAACCTATGAGCCTTGCCAAATCTACTTTGTTCTCCTTTATAAGGTGCCGATAAATTTTCTTTTTAGAGACTCTTTTCACCTTGGTTGCTGCATTAAAGTAGGTGATTAGCAAGCGGCCTCCGAATGTCAACGATCGTATGATGCGAACTGGAATCTCTGGTTTCAGTGAGTTTGATAATCATTAGGAAGAAGCACTTTTAAACCGCCCATAATATGGAATCTTCAAATTATGAGTGAGTTTCTCCTGACCTTCTCAAGTAGGCTCAACCACGAAAATTATGATGGCCAAAAAAAAGCCTCTATCAAATATTCAGATAACAAGCTTAACTTAATATAACCTAGGATAATTTATGTGACCCCTTTGACGACATTTATTATACTTCCACACCTTGGTAATTTTCAGATTCTTTTGTTCAGGGCCTTTCGCCTTGTCAACCAAAATCACAGACGTTTGATTACCAGTGACCAAGCAAAAAATCAACACAAATAAGAGGAAACTAAATAAATTAATATAATTACGTGAAAGTCTGATTTACCTTAGTTTAGTCCTGGAGTTCGAACAATGGAATGAGTAAATTTTTGAATGCTTCCCATTTGGCATTACTTACTTGAAACCCGAAATCAAGAAGGCATTCGAAAGGGAATCCCCTTTTTGCCACCCTAAAGATGAATACTTATGAGCGGAATAATCTAGCTTTGGATGTGACATTGTCAGTTTCTCTATGACATGATTGGTCAAGCCACATTAACATTCAGCTCATAACTCGCAACCGAAAGCCTCGGAAGCACTGTACAACCATTTCATCCTTTCATATCAAGTCAACCAATAGCTTCAGCGTGAAGAATCATTATCTGTGGTTCAAATCAGCACCGAGGCCTCACTGGGACTTAAATCCGCAGTGAATGATTACTAGTCATACACACCTTAAAACCGGGCTTCCGGAGCTGACTCTCATCTTCCTGGTCGATGTTGTTACTTTACCGTGGTGATTCGGTTTCCTGGCTGCGATGACACCGAGGGCTATGCGCGCCTTCAGGGTCACCCAAGTCGGATGGCCGACGGCGAGTAGCCAGACAAAAACAACGCGGCCTTGATGGAGGGTTTGGTGGGTTTGTAGACAGGCAACGAACTCTCCACATAAAATCCATGGAAGCCCATAAACAGCAATGTGACGTGTATGAAGGTGGCCTACCACTTGCCTCTTACTCAGCTATCATACTTGGGGGATAAAATTCACTAAGACACCTTGGAGGTCCTCGACTGGCAGACCCTCATCTGAAAAGCCTACGAACCGTTCATTCTGCCCGACAGGTAGCTCTTTGCTGTGCACGAGCCAGAATTACTACCCCGAACAATAGCCGAGTGAGGCCGGGAAAGCCACCTCATACCGGATGAAAGTTAAAGTAAATTTTCCTGTTAGTATTAAATGAAATGGTGTATTTCCATCACTGGCTTTGAGAGGTAGCAATTCGCCACGCACACACACAGCGAGGGATTCCTTTGACAGACGCCTGCGGGCTCCAGTGCCTATGGATGGATCCGCGCAGCTCCTTCACGGCTTCCAATTATGAACTGAGCGTTGCTACCGAATGATGAATGAGTTGATAAACAATTAACTCTCCTGCCACTGAAATTTACCAAGCTGTCAAGCTCAGTGGATTCTTTTTAACGGAATATCTTCGCTTCACTTCGGCCCCCACGTAGTGGTCGCCCATTTCCGGTGTCGATTACTGTTAGAACAAAGGATTGTTAGTGTGAAGGAATGGGCCCGGCCTATTGTCAATGGACGGTCTTGTTCTGTGGTCAGTCAGCATGCCACTGCCCATCCAGAATAAAACGCAAAGTCGGTGGCAGTGAAACAGATAACACGTGATAAGGTTACCAGAATCACCGACGAGTGTAGCCAGTCAAACGATCAATGGACCAATCAGCGGTTAGCATTTGTCCGAACTGACAAGGGTGGAGCCGACCAATCCGGAAGCAAACAGACAAACCACGCAGACGGGCCGTTTAGATCCATCAGTAGACCGATAAGATTTTATGCATGGATTCGGTTAGGATCTGCACATATATTATATAGACGATAGATATTCAGTACCAATAAATTGAGATGGTTCGAGAGCAGAGGAGTCTTCTTTCTAGAGTTACCAGGACGAATCAGAATAATTAGCATTCAGAGTCAGTTACTGAAAGGAACTGTATCACGCAACGTCGAAATTAGACAAACCTTTGGAATCCACCCGATATAGCCTGGTGTTTTGGTGTCTAACTCACCCTTGTGTACATCGAATTTGAGTCCCGAGAGGGGCCTGGTTAGGAAACGAACAGTAGCTGGCGATTTATGACCAAGAAGAAATACCAGGAGTACAGCGCTTTCATCGTTTTTAAAGATGACTTGAATTTTTAACTGAACGAAGAATAACTTTGTAGGCAGGTAAAATCATTTACATCCGCAAATTCTGTTTTCCTTCAATAAAATGAAATAATTCGATTGAATCTGTAATAACGGAAGGTAGAAAGAGGCTTTCTTTGAGTGTCCAACCAAGCTTCACGATCCCATTTATAAAAATTTTCCGTTCTTAGTTTACATTTGCAGCTTCTTTTGGTAAACAAGGTGTCTGAAGATTTTGTTTTCCTGAAATTATTCACCTGTGTATGGGTTAATTGATGTGCAAAGAAATACTGTTCTCTATTGCCTTTTTGACTATAATGCGCGAAATTGATAAGCGCTGAAAGGTGAACCAAGATAAACTCCCATACGTAACATTTTGTTCTGTAGTATTTTTCCCTTCTTGAATGGTTTTCTCAGTTCAAAAAACGAAGGTATGGTCAAATATTTTTCATCTTCACATTTTTATTGGTAATAACCTCATTATTATTCTATGCGACCATGAAATATCCACAAGTGTTATTAACAGAAACTAGTAGGTAATTTGGTGCTAAGAATATGAAAATCATTCTGCTGTGCTAGAAACTAACGTGAGATCATTTTTGTTTTGGTTTGATGCACCGATAAATCGCTCGTCAATCACAATTAGCTGTTGTTGACAAGGCCACCAACCGGTGAGATGTACCCTCCGAGCATTCTCCACTCGATGGGCAAAATGCGAAGTTACTGAAAGGTGGGTATAAGCTTACTCAAATAGCACAATAGAATTAGCACAGAATAACTTGCATTGCAAACCTATCATGGTCAAACTGACCCCAGCAATAAGCCACCGAAAACGAGTCGGTAACGAATGTTCTACTGGTTGTCGTATGGTGATAAAAATTCCCAAATAGATTATTGAATTGTGTATTACAGAGGTGCGCCAGAGAATAATTGTGCCCTAGTATCATCCTTACGGAACAAAAATACCTCACTCTTGGTGTGGCGACTTCCCAGGGGTTCCATTCTAAATTATGAAAAATCAGAAGCTAATTTATAAGGACAAGGAAATAAATTAAGATGAATGGAAATCACGGCACTGGTTCATCTTGACCTACAGTGACTATAGCTGATGCACTCCATAGTTGTCCAACCAGATCCGGTGGAAAAAAGATACAGACGAGATGTTCTTTGCCATGTAAATTATGCCCCATCTTGCGTCTTTAGTCCAGTTCTTATGTAATTCATGTCCCAGTTTTCACATACCAGAATAAAAACGCAAAAAGGCAACTTTTCACGAGTTCCATGAGGCAATTTCTGACCCTAAAATATGAGAATCATTTGTCTGTCCCCAAGAGTGTCAATCTGACAAAGACCATTTTTTTATCAGTGATTACTCAATAATGGTGCCTCAGTGGTAAATTATTTCCTTGAAAAGTGCGAAAATCATAATCAAAACCTGCTAGATCACAGCTGGATTATTAAACTTGATGCGTGAGCACTTTCGAGTCACAATGCGCTACAATACCGATTGTACATTTACTCTTTACAGGTATGCAAAGGGATATCTTGCATTGACACAATAAAAAGAACATCTTCAATGAGTAAAATTACACGCTCAGATAAAACCTAGTGGCCAAATAAAATCGTCTTACCTTCCACTATTCTATTTTGGACAAGGTCGTTCTTCCCCATCTTCTTGCATCACATGAATGTCACGTGATAAGATACGGGCATACAGACGATATGTGTATCAATCTGAAAATGAACTACCCGCATTTAACAGAATGATAATTATCGCAGAAGAGAAAGAAGGCTTTCGACTGAAGTCATTCTTTTACTTTCACACTGAGCTGAGCAAACTATTGTTAGTAAGTGTTGCTTTCTGAAAGCACGCTTTACATCAACGCTAAAATGATTAGTCAACAACAAAAGTCACTTATATGCATTGGTGAAATACAATTCACGATAACTGATCTTTCTTTAAGTAAGTTTAATGTGCTTCTGGTTCTTGTTTCAGCTCACTTTGATCTGTCCGTGTGACTTAATCGTGTTGTGCTTTACACCAATCATAGCTATAGGCCGCATATACTACTTCCGAGTGGCACATGATGTATCCAGAAAACTTGTTCACTGATAACTATGCACTTGGACAACTAAACCTTTACTCAGTTATAACGGAATTGTTCATTTGCATCAAGTGTTTCCAGTTGAATTTCAGCCAATTCTTGTTCGGTTAAAGGATGCGATCGTTTGATTTGGACGCCTTGCCTCGTCTCAGTGATTTCACTCTACGTGACGTAATCACATTCATCGTTACTCCGTGGTCCATAATTATTTTCGCCCGGTGAACTACTAATTGCTTTTGGCCAGTACTTCTGTATACTTAACTGCACTATATTTATCAATGGTGTGTATTTTTCCCACACTCCAGTTTGCAGTCGTGTATGAAAGCCAAAGCTTGCTTGCATTCTTTGTATTTTACAGTCCTATAAACTGTGTACGACGAGGTGGCAACACCCGCATGGGAAACCGAACAATCGGTCACGTTATGAAGGTTACGGATAACGGATCAAACGGTAAAATTAACTCCCCAATAATTTCTTCTACGCACCCACGATTCCAACAGAAACCCTCCTCGTGTGCAATTTAGAGAAGCAGGTTCCAAATAGCACGCACCTGGTTCACTGTAATCGTAATTGTGAAGGTAGACTAGTCTAGTTTTTAATTAGTCGAGTAGGGGACAATCGAAGATCGAAACAACTAAACGTGAAACAGATTTCTCTCGATATGAACCAGAAAACAGGATCTAGTATGGTGACGTTTCTCACTTTAGGATCACATAGATTTCGCTGCATTAAATCAATGCACACTACTGAATTAAAGGTCACGTAATGCATTCGTTGTGGTTGGATGAGGATTAGATGAAACGTAGGGAATTTTGTTTGGGGTAACAAATGTTATGCGTAAAGCATAGGCAGATGCACGATAGTAAGCATCACTGAACTGTAATACGATCGCCGGCAGAATGTGAAACACCCCTTCTAATGATTGGCTCTGTGACCTTTACTTTTAGGAATTCGAAAAATTCGCATTCTTCTGAAAAGGCACCGATGATTGCATCATCCGTTCTGGCATTCATTTGGGCGCGTGCTCCAACATTATTTGGAATGTACTGATCGGCAATCGGTTCTGTCCGTTTGTGCTTCATTGTGACCGGTAGTACATTCGATGAGGGACAACATGTTTAGCACTATAGGGTCCGCCGGAATCTGTGAATACCTTAAGAAATTCGTCAGTCCCACGGGAGGCACAACTGCGTTGCTGTATTTGCCTAAGCGAGGCCTCATTTTAAGTGACTACCTCTTCGACTAAACAAACTATCAGCGCTGAACGACAGTATTATGAGGACTTGTTTTTGTTTTCCTTTACATTCATCTTTCACGTAAGGTGTTAGCAATGATGTTTTCAGCATATCTGTGAGCCAGTCAAGTTGTTTCGATGAACACGTCTTCGTTTTACCACAGATCCTCTGTGGGTATTTTCCGCGCTGTGTAAAGAAACACTATTTGATTTGCATGCAAAGTTGCATGGCTGTAACTGCGCCTCTCACCGTGCTGGACCACGATACGCATTGCCCGGCCTAATTGGTAAGGCGATAAGCTATCAAGGTTTTTTATTAGACGTGGTAATTTTAAGAGAGTACTTATGCCGTACACATGCAGGTGAGATAATTAAAAAAATACAGCAACTATGACACGTTGAAATCACGTGATAGACAAAAGGGTTGTCACCACCGTCCGATTCATTGGCAGTTGCTTCTATCAGAATACAACGTTGGATGGGAAATAATTGGTGGGTAGCATTTTGGCGAAACCGAATACTGTCTGGTTGAATTACGTTCCGAACACGTGTGGCTTGCTTGAGCTCCATGTGAGGGTGCGGGCTGGCTCACCGTTGACAGACAACCAAGACTCGTTAGGCGTCAGCACTTCAGTACCTGTCCAGAATCCGGGTCAATGCTTGAGTCAACCTATGGGCGAACGACAACGCATTGATCTGATACAACGAGAACAGCACGCTGTCAACCGGTAGCTGTTGGTTATCCCAGTCAACCAGACAGAAAAGAGGATACCCGATGCTAGTTTGAACTAACTAGTTTTCTATTCCATCGTTGGTGACAGTGACGGTTTCATCCAAGATATACAAAGTTTTGAGCTAGTAAACTGAGATGGGTCGAAAGTAGAAAAATCTTCTCACTGAAGTCAATAGAACTGAATGAACCCCCTACCCTTGTGTTTGGTAGACAGGAATCTACCGTGCTCTTGGTCTTGCGCAGAGTCTTCTGTGTTTAGGCAAGAAGGGTACCCGAGTGTGAAATAGCTGTGTATCGTCAATTATCCAAACTTAGAACAACACTAACAGACGTCTTGAGCTACCGAGAAGTGATACTCAAATTCCAGGGTTTTCGGAGAGTAGAAACTAACATGGTATTCTGAAATGAGGATATCCAAGGCCTGAGAAGGAATTCTGGCACGATACTTAGCGAGAGAGAAAAAAATTGCGTGTGACACCCCTGGGAGACACTTATGGATATGTGAGGGAAATGCGAAGAACTACAAAAAACCCAAGTGTTGGTTCATCATGTAGTATCAGCACTGAACTCACCACTCAACAGAGTGGTGACACTGCACGGCCGCTATTTCACCAAAATTGTTACGAATCAACAGCTGTGCATTGCATAATCACACTACCAACACTGCCATCCAGTCCGAATAAGTGAGCGGCAAACTGTGCAACCGACGACCCCATATCCAAGGTTCCAGTCCCGGTGGTGTGCTCGATCTATGTGCACGGCTGACGGTCTCTGACGAGCTAGCTGAAACAACTGTACAGTGATTTTCAATGATTTCCAGTGGTGAGTTGAGAGCTAACCCGGCATGAGAAATTTTTCGTAAAAAAATTGCATTTTGGGCTACACAATTTTCTTCTTCTAAAGTTAATTTACTTGTTTTTATAGCTCAGTTTATCGGGCACTCGACAAAGTGCTCATTCAAAAGCATCGCAGAACCTTGCCCGGCCCAGCTCGAAGAAGGTGCAGTCAGAAACAATTCCTACTTGATACCCTGACAGTGAACACGTAACTAACCTCAACCGTACACAGGGCGATATTAGCAACTACAACGCTTCTCAGTAAAGCATGACAAAGACAAGTTTTCACCACAAATAAAGTGCATTCTTGACTTCACTTGAAACCCTTGAGATAAAAAATCCTAAATGGTGAATTACGTGAGCAGCCCAGCCAAGTGCAACCGGTAATGTTGCCATGACCTCATGGGAAGAGTGCTTCTAACCCATGAGGGTGTGCTCAGCTGGCGGCTTATTTCTACCTCAAAACTCCCACTGGTCCGTCGCTTACGTCTCTTATGTCAGTAGTCATTCTATGCGCTTATTTCATTCGCTCAATCCACGCGCTTCTCTGGACTTGCTGAACCAATCCGATTGGGTTATTAGCATCATATGGACAGCAAAGCATACTCTCAGCAGAGTCAGGCACAGTTCTTTAAGTTAACGTGGAATCCTGAACTGAGATGGAGATAAGAAATTTATTCGCTTACCAGCCTTTTCTGAAACGTTTTCTGCCCACATGTCAAGACTTTTTTCATGCGTTCATGAAAGACGTGCATGCATCTCACCTTTTCTATGGGCCGAAACAGACTGGGACATCGCCTTTATGGACGTGCTTTAAACTGGTGACCTCCGTTTGGGGTGGGGGGGGGGACTTACCCCATACTGTATTCCGAAAACAGCTTTCAGTGAAACTGTCAAGATTGTCAATAAATCTGTCTGAATATTGGTTTGACGGATTCAAAGATAAAATCAAAGAGGAGCAATAAAGTCCACCTTTCTGAGGTGTTTTGTCTATAAATAAGATGTTGTGAAGACGAAATTGCTTCTTGAAAATTAAAACACGTGCGGTTTGTTAGTTCATGTTATTCAAACTGAATGCAGTCACTCTTAATTTGTGCCAATGATTAATCACGGAAATTTTGTTAAGTACATGCTGTCATCGATTGACAGGCCACAGAATACATCAATCACAAATTTGCACGATAGCTCGTGTGTGTGGGCACGTGATCAAAACGTGGTAACAGCCTTATGATGCGAACTGTCTGAAGGATACACAAATAAAATCAAGTTTGGATTGAACAGATACTGGACAATATACTGCTCCTTTAATCAGAAGGTACACACACAGTACCCGTCGGTCATTGATTGTTTTTCTTTTATTGTAGGTAAACATTGTGGGAGTATTGTTGTATTTTTTTTATTTTGCAGCGGCCTTTTGAATGTGGTGAGACAAATAGTCACTGTGGTGACTATCGACGATCTAGAATTAAGTTTTTGAAATTAAATTAAAGTCCCATAATGAATGATCCATCTGAAAATTCGTCGAAAGCAGTAAAACTTGAAGATTAATATAATGTGCGGAATTCCAGTGTAATTTTATGGGGAACGACTGTGATCCCTTAGTGAAAGGTTCGAAAATCCTTTTCTGAGACCCAGTAGTTCACGCATGTAGTAAATTACACAAGATACTGAAGCTTGAATTGGGGATCAGCTGAGATTTTCAGTTCAGTTCAAAGTGATCAACGGCTAGCCATCCACAGTGTAGGGTATTTTTGGTTGCTTTCTGTCATCGGGAACCCCAGTCGGGTGTGAAAACATTGAAGATCGTTAAAAAGGAAGCTACAGATAAGAGTTTCAATTACTATGACAATTTATTTGAATGCAGGAGCCGTACTGGGCTCGACATCGTGTCGTATCTTTTCATTTCTTACTGAATTATATTGTAACTTATTTATTCAGACTTTGACGTGGACAGACGTCTGCATTTCATTTACAAACGATTTACGGTTGGCAACTCATCGAATCAAGGGAATGAAAAAGAAAGTGTACATATCAGAAAAAGCTAAGAAATTCGGCTGATACTGGAGCTCCCTTCTGAGGATTTATGCCGGATAAGGAACAGAGGAGTTTTTGTGGACCTTAATACGAGAGGGTGTGGGTCGAAAGGAAGAAAGTGTAGAGGCTGGGAAGTTACGCTTAGATAGCTCATCGTATGAAGGATGAGTACTGCCTGCTAGGGCTTTCTAAGCGAACTTTTAACATGCGGCCAGAGGTAGGTCATCCAACTTGGCACGTAGCTCGGCTAAGGGTAAGAAAGATACCTGACCAAAAATAGATGGAACTTGACGAACAACTTTAAAATCTTTATTCAATAGATCAGCAACAATAACAAGAGGACAGTAGAGGAGAACCGGAAAAACGTACTGATAAAGAAGAAGCGGAATATCACTCTGGTTACCATTTAAATGCCTAGGCTTTCGGATTCGGTAAGATAGCCGGCATTTGAAATTAGCACCGATGACGATTCCCAAGTATCTGGCAAAACACACTGTTCCCCGAGGTTCTGTGGAAATGACGAATGGATCAAAAGGATGAGTAGATCATGAAAAGGTCAATGTACATCCAAAGCAACTGAACAATTTTAAAATCAAGCCGGATTGAACAGTGGAACATAAAATATGGGACTAATGGCTGGGAAATATATATTGAAATCCTGGGATACGGAAGCAACTTGACAAGGAGCCACTTCATCGGTGTACTTAAATAAATGTGCAGGAGAACCGGATGAAAGGTTACTAAGGTGGGTGGAAACCTAATGAGGCGAAAGGACGGCTCGCTGAAACACTTCTGAATTATTCACCAAAGGCTTGAATGTTTTAGAATCTAGTCGTATGCACTGAGTTCTGTTGATAAAATAGACAATCATGCTAATAAAGATATGCGACAGCCAAGAGATTCCAGTTTAGACAAGAGGAGGGACCGCAAAATCGAATCAAAAGTAGACGAGCAGTCCCGAAAAGCACGTCGTACAGACCTGGCTAATCTATTCAAGGATTCGGTTATATGGTGAACCAAGGAAGCGATAGCATCCACAGTGGACCTGTTCGGTTAATGAACAAACTGTAAGGGACCATCTGGGGCATTTTTAGAATAATTCACCCTCTGTATCCCCCTGGAAGTCTAGTAGTCCGTACGTCTCTTAGTCTGAAGATCAGACCTTCCATAGTTTTCTCTCATTTCGCCCGTAGTCATTTTCCAACTACTACTCGTCTGGGCTAATGCAACACAAAGAGGTTGTCCGTCAGGAGATATAGGGAAAACTTGTCCAAACCAACCGAGACTTTCAAAATTTGCATCAAGACCACACCAAACGCAGTTCAGTATTCAAACTAAACTATATTATCATTGGTATAGATTCACTGAAAATCTGAATGGATTAGAGCTGCAAAGCGAGAGATTGAAGTACAATGGGTGTGAGGAATACATCTCCGTCCTGCCAGCACCCAAAGAGTCTGCCACGTACAAGCCTGTCTTCAAAACATCTCATAGAGGGTTTTCAAACTGATCAACACGTATCAGGGACAAGGTTATATCGATTCATTTCTGCAATTATATATCAGCTTTGTAATTGGTTTAACTTCCTGAAATAAATGACACAAGAATCCCAGCCACGGAAAATCATTAAACATGAGTGGTTTTTCTTTATTCGGAGAACCTGGGCACGCATCAGACTTACCAACTGTGGTCGAGTCATGCTAATCGCTACCAAGTGAACAGTCATTGAAATTATTCGAAATAGATAAGAAATAATAAACAATTTTGTGACTGTCGTTCAGATTGAACGTGCTTATCTCGGTGTCTATTTCCCAATGTACATTGAATCACTCGTTTCGTGAAGACGTATTGTTCGATTTGTGGTACAATAATAATGAAGTGGATCGGAACAGTTTTCCAGTCGTCATTCAAATTAGTTTTTCTTTTCTACTTCAGATATATCGCGTGGATCAAAGCTTGTATGAGGTTAGTACTCTGTTTCTATACCCCAAAATGTCTGTCACGTGATTCTGACTCCATCCGTATTCAGCAAAGACAGACCGGAGACAAATAAACCTCTTCGTGTCAGTCAATTTCGGATAGATTACCCATGGGTTTTCAAAGTGTTCGAATCATGTTCGTTAAGAGGCACTTACGGAGAAGTTCAAATTTCCTGGTTTGAATGGACAAAATTTGGTACGGGTTTCGTCCTAAGTTCAAAAGACAGAAAATTTAGTGTTCATTAGCACACGCGTGGGCGGACAGGTGTACGTACTTGACTGCAACAGACGTACGTACCACACAGTTACTGTCACAAGGCCTATTCAAATGCATTTCAAGTACATCGAACATGTACTAGTTTACAAAAGACGAGCACCAGCGAATGCTCCCAGTCGTGAGTGCCTGTAGCTCTGTGTGTGTGTGTGTGTGTGTGCGCGCTTGTGTTTCCAGGGTTGTATCGACGATCTGCGGATGTTAGCTGGTGCCCTGCATCCAGGACTTACAGATACAACCCACCCCGATCATTCTCAATGAGCACTCTGGCTGTCCACTAAATGGGCTCCTTGACAGAACAGTTGGTAAACCAGTCCAAGGGAACACTCCCTGTAAGTTGATTCACTTACATCTCGCAAACAACAGCTTTCGTACAAAATTTGTACGAAAATGCTAATGATCGACCCAGGTCTGTTACAAACAGAACATTCAACCGCGGTGAAGTAATTCAAACACAGGATTCCGTCTGACTATTGGTTCATGATGCTGACCTTTCGGATACCGTGTATACCCCATGCTTCGACTAGTTATTCACTCAGTTGGAATACTGAACGTTTATTTAAGCTTGACAATAGGAAACAGACAGAGAATAATGGATTCGCGATATTTTTGATGCAGTATCAATGCCTAACTCCTCATTGAGAACGAATTTGACGCTTTCTTAAGCTCTCTGGGTCAACTGTATTTGTGAGATCATCATGAGCACTATATCTCAACCGATTACGAAAGGGGCATTGGCCCAGGTCCGTAAGAGTATGGGTCCCACGGGTTTGTCGTTAGGTTGATCGCTCTGAAATTCGACGTTTTGTCTTGCATGAAAGTCACACTATATACGTTTTCTAATCGTCACTGGATTCATATTTTACCAACTCGTCTTCTGTCTCACACCGACCGACTTCCCTTGTAGAGATCTTCTTAATGGAGACCAACACTTTGGCAACAAACACGTAACGAACAGTTCACAAAGCTTGTTTATTTGGTTAATTTGAGTGGGATGGGATTGATGCCAGTTGATCGAATGTCACTCACCTCAGACAAACCACGGAGTCTCGAGTAAACGTCAAGCCTGCTAGGCCTCAGATAAAATTCTATTGGTTCTTTTTTCTGAATGGATTTACTGCCCATTGAGTAACAGTTGACTTGGTCACAATCTGGCGGACGCCACTTTCTTTTAGCATTTGTGTATGGGCAAGCAAGCTGCTTCAGAAATAGTCATACTTCTGTAGCTCTTGGTGATCCAATGATATCAGCTCTGCACCTGCCTCTTTTTGTTGTCAGAGTAGTTTCTGGCAACCTCGTTTAGCTTCTAAAGCATTCATCACGCGTGCTTAGTCATCTCCGCTAACAGATCTGTCCCGTGGGACTTAAATAATTCAGAAATGCGCTTTCCGTACTAGTCGGAATACTTGAATTGATGGGGCTATTTGAAATGCCTGTGACCCAGGGCTACGTACGCCAAAGTAATCAGAAGATAAGGGCTGTGCAGTTGCACTTCATTTTTGCCACAGAACTTTATATATATATATATATATATATATATATATATATATATATATATGTATATATATGTGCACTTACCTTACTCTGGTTCTAGATACACATTCTCCGTGAAAAGTGAGTTCCTTCTCTTTAACCAATACGGGCTACAACACGTACTGTTTGTTTCCTTTAGTTTAACACTAGGTGACATGGAGCATCTTTCACCACTGTATTTTGAGGGACATTCATAGATGTCAGCCAAAAGATTACTGATTCCTTTGCGGTAAGGTTTTCTCGGCAGAGACCTGAGTGAATCATGGAGGTATTACTGGCAAACGATAAAACTTTATATACTGAACGAGTATGAAAAGGTTTTTCATTGGCTTCATTACTTTTCCGGAACGCATCTCACAGCAGTTGAGCTTGACGGCGCCGGAAACAAACCACTAAGGTGATCAACCATACAAGCGTGACCTTGAAGAATTGCGCCACATAATCACAAAAACAACGACACTCTATCTGACTTGATCTGGAAATGCTCAAAATTGAAAACCGTCGTGATTTGTAGTCATACAAATACATGTATGGGTGCTAAAATGATGGCGTGTTCACTGTTGAAAAACATATACGTACACACACATACGCACATGAATGTAAACTGCATCACACTCTGCGAAGTTTTGAATTTGAATTTTAAATAGTGCCTCCCAACTTCCTCTCTCTGTCGTTTCCGATCTTTAATGGTCTTCGGTTTTGAATTCGGGCCCAGTTGTCAGGGTACAAGATTCAACTGCCTCGATGTTGGTTGCACCTTGAAACCAAACTGAGTTTCACGTGTGGTTTGTGCTCCTCTCTGCGAAGTAATGCCATAGACTTCATTCAAATCCAAATTAAGTACCATTTCTACCTTTCCGTACAAGTGGCCTACATCAAACAAATCCACACCTGGATAGGCATGAGAGGTTCCAGTCTAACGCCTTTGGAGAACGATGGTAATGGATCCGTGTATCAAGCAGGATTAGGTGAATTGAGTTTACAGAAAAATGACCCGTTTTGAATCAAGTCTTTCGTGATTGGTCAGCCGAATTTAATTCAGTTTACATGAGTGGGGCACGAGAATTTCTAAATACGGGAATTATACTTTGTAGTAAGCACTGGATAAGAAATTCGATTTCGCAGAATTGATAGATGTTAGACGTGTAAGTCTCACTTGCCTTTTGGCCGAGATCAAGTCAGTGAAAAGAAACCAAAACACTTTATTCACTCTCCAGTTGACAGCCTTAAATGGGCAGTGACCCTCACGTTGGAATATTGCACTGTTATCTTATAATGAAAACGGAAGTATTTACAAAGGAAAAGAGAAAAAATGATGGTTCGGTAAGGATCCTATCTACCAAAGTGACTTACCTGGATCACACAACTTTAATTACGAACGTATTTTGTGAAAGTAATCCATACTGTATTGCTAATTTGCTTCCATTTTATATTTTTTTATTATTCCGTGTTATTTGATCCAGCTCCTTAGTTACGTTCAGTCCAGAATGCACAAAACAGGCATGTCTGGCCGAGGAAAATCACGAGTCCATAGGTATTTCAGTGATCTGTATCGGATTCAGAAATCACCAGTGCGATAGTCGCCATTTGTTCCAGTTGTATTGCACGGAAAAAGAGACGGTGCTCCATTTTTGAAAAATAAAAGAGTAGAACCTTCCTCTCAACTTTGAAGCGTGGAACGATCATGATGTGTACTTTCCATCACACTTAGAGTCATATTTCTTAGATCGTGACTAACTACCAAACTGATAATAGGTTGCGATACATACCACTAAATTATAATATCCCACCCTCGTGAAGATCTTATCCCACGTAACATCTAGCCTTTATTATAAAATATCTTACATCCTGTTAGCTGACAACTTCTTCAGTTAGCTTATTCCGCATTCCCTTCGCCCTGTTGCAGACGAATTTCATATGCACATTTAGCCAAAAGCGTGTCTTCCCCTCATTTTTATACGATCTACTGCGATTCTTTGATCAGTGGCCTGGCCGAAAATGTTATCAACTTCTATTCTCGACAAGGGCTTTATAATTTAGAATAATCCAGTTAGGTTCCGCACTTTTGCTACTCTTTTCTAATGACTAGAGTCCCACGTCTTTCATTTTTCGCTTTCACGGCTTTCCCTGTTGTATTCAAACCATCCAAGTGGCTACTCGTCGAACGACTTCTAAGAAGACCGTATCTTTTTTCGAAAGAGAAATCATTTGGGCTACGATGTCATCCCGGGTGTTTAAGATATTTTGCAAACGAATTGCAATATTTACCCGAACAAATTACGTCACCAAATGGCATCCGCCCCAGGAGAATAACTTGTACCATAACCAACTAAAGTAGAGTTTCCTCATGAATTAACCAGTGTCCATCGTTTGAACGCTAAAGTGTGTTTTGTCGAGTATACATACTTAAACACTGACCCCATAAAAATACTGTTGGTTAAGCTATTTCGCGTTCTGGTTATCCAATTCCGCTAAGTATTTGGTATTGATAACATACACAAAGTTCACAAAATAGAATCCGTATGTCGAGTAAATAACGCATACGCCCTGTTCGGTATTTCTGATCATTGAACTTCGTGTTTAGGAGGCAAATATTTCATCGACAGCCGAGAGGATATCAACGGTGCATAGGTGACAGGTCCTGGATTCGTCCGTATTGATGAGAATCATGCTTTCTGATATGACCTCGGATGAACTTGAAATTTAATAACAAAAATAAATTTAATAATTGTGAAATCTTGACCTTCCATGCCCATTCCTGAATTCATAAAGTTGTTTTTTCCCAAATGACGTCCTACCTTTTTTAGAAGCTTCACTCTGCGCAGCCCCAGTTATCGAGGTCCATATGTGCGTTCAAATTAATGATTGGGGCTCTTGGCTAGGAGCCGGTAGAATACTAGCGCACTGACTTGTGTCCCATTTCTTTAGCTAATTGAATTTCTTGCGCTATAGGAGGCCGTGTGTGCGATCCATTTCAATGGATCCCTTGAGTGGATTTACGGATGGGTCCCATGCCCTCAGGAACTTCATTGAGTACCTCGTGATCCCATGATCTAGAAATGTGAAATGCCTTGAGATTCAGCTTTGATCTACGGGCTAACAGAACCGTCTATCACCCGGAAATTTCATCATTAACCGGTTTCATTTGCATTTAAGGAAACTGTTGTGTACGAGATGAATAGCACGTTATTTCCCCGGTCTACAGAACAACAATGTGACAAATAATATTACAACTAATAAAATACCTGGACAAATTGCAGTAAGAACCTGTGTTATTCTAAATACAGTGTTAATTGTGACATAACGGTAACTGGATTGTGCAAAAAGCCTTTCATACCTCACCTGAATAAGTGCGTAAAGATATTTGTTGCGGGAACATGCGGAGGAACTGTATAAACATTTTACAAGATATTTGTGAGACCGGTGAACAGAGTCTGTAAGAACCTTTGTGGATAAATTTTGGAAAGCTTTACTGTGTTGGAATGTGATAAACTGATTGAAATACTGTTGAGATAAGCCACTAAAAGAGGACAGAGCCCTAACGGATCTGGAAATAAGCTTGATCTTTCAAAATTAGGCCAGGACAAAATGATGCCAAGGCTCGTAGCCAGTGCGGTAGGGCACATGAAACACAGAGTTTGAGAAAATGAGTATCTACGGAGTGGAATTTTAGATGTGAAACACAGAAAGACAAGCATATTATTTCCGCAAAAGTAAAACCAACATGTCTGTGTCAAGTGAGGTTACGGCCGAACAACCCTCTGAGGTACTTAACTGAATAAAGATGATTCAGGTGTTCTGCTTTTACTAAAATAAAAATGCAGTTGTTTTGACAATTTGAATGCTTACTACTGTCCAATAGGAAAAGTACGGTCGCTACATTTGACTGGAGTAATATCCAAGTTATGAGTATTAGGCCAATCTGAGATTAAAATGATGACATTAGCGAAGTTGGAAGACTGGAATCGCTATCACGTGGCATACGAAGAAAGACATCATCCGTATATTTGACGAGAAGAGTGCTTTCCCGCCCCGTAATAGTAGACATGTACACCGAAAACAAGAAGGGGCAATATAGCACCATGAGGAAAGCCAGCGTTAGTGGAAACAGTGAAACAGGTATTGCCTTCATGATAGCTGATCTGCCGATGGTTAGGAAAGTATTCTGTCAATAAAGAGACTAGTGAAGACTCAATGAGATGGGAAAGCAGTTAATTCCAGTCTACGCTGATGAATGCATCTCTATGGTCTAGTAAGCATACTCTTACCGTTTCAATCTTCTTGTCAAATGAGGACGGAATATAATGTGTCGGGATAGTTAGGCCATCGAGGGTGCAGAGTGATTGATCGCAAGCAAACTCATCAGCATCTGAAACAATAAAATTGTCAGGCGGTCGTTGGAGAGTACATCTTTCGAAAATAGTGAGATAGAACTTCGAAGAAACTTTTTTGGGAGTAGGATTTATAGCTGCTGTCCTCCAACAGCCAAGAACCTTTCAGTTACTCAGATGATGTTTGAAAAGATGGAAAAGAACAGGGATGGGGGCAGCCGCACACACCCTGAGGACTGTAAGTGTTGGGTGCATCCCGTTCGGATGACTTTCCGGGGCATTAAAGGAGCAGTTCTTTGTAGACGTCAAAGGTGAGAATGCAAAATTGAGGTTCTTAAGAGGGCTTTTCTTTGAGAATTATTGTAACAAAGGACTATGCTACTTTGTTGAATGAACTGGTGAATTCACATACGTCGACAGCAGCAGATGTGTTTACGGGTAAAACATTAGTCATTTCTTTCAAGAGCTTCGGCATGTCTCGATGATTATTGTCCGTATGAATGTTACGCGTGTAAATGGAACTGAAGTGGGATAATTCAATCTTGAAGGAGTTTTTTATTACCCTGAGGGAAGAGAAGATTTTTTGTTTGAAAGCATGTTCTTCCTTGTGACAAAGTCTTTTAAGTTCGGTTGACAATAAACAATTTGGGCACTAGTAGAGTTTGACGGTACAATCAAGAGGAAAATTAAAATTTAGATTTTAAAAGCGAACATAGCAGAGTTATTGTTGAAGCAGATAACTCATTAAAACAACAACTGTGCTGAGCAAAGCATTATCGGAAACTGAACACACTGCTGTATCGCCTGACACGTGACCTGCGTATGATACATAAACGAACGTGATTGGCTAATTGAGGACCAATCGAAACACAACAAACTGGGCAAAATTGAATTATCGATTAATAGTTCGCTGAACAAAAGGTTCATGACAAACAGGATGATACGAAAGCAGTGTCCAATTACTGGTTATGCTAATGCCTCTGTAATGGGTACGTTGGGCCATTTGTGTCCGCATAGATTTCGCTGTATCTCACCAGGTGCATGACACAGAAAATATGATGATAAAGATTACAGTGACAAAATAATATCTCTTGTGATATGTTCACAAACGTCATGGCTTTACCAGGGCAAAGCCAGAGAAACTAACAGATTATTTTGAGTTAATATTGGAAAAAGATTGCTTCACAAATTTATATAGCTAGTGAGATTGTCCCAGGTGGCCGAAAAAGCCAATTATGAAAATATCATGAACCCCTTCTGGGAAACCATTTCACCAGGCTTTAAAATAATCTTCGGACACATCTACCTCTTTCAAACTTAGCGGTCATCACTTGTAAAGTGTCCATGGTTAGTTTTGTCAGATAGTCGGAAATCTCCCTAAAAACACATCATCTGATAGGCTGCAATCAGCCTTCTTCCAATCCACGGGCGGTGTTTTTGGTGAGCACGGACTGCATATCCCACATAGGAGTGCATTCGTGAAGCATGTTCCAATGAACCAATCAGTCTATCACGTTCCACTGTTCACGTTAATCACTGACAGACAACCTATTGCCTACCTCCTTTTTCAAACTAGAAGAACCTTACAGTAAGTTTAAGCCATAGTAACAAACCACTTAGCGGAAAGTCGAGGTGATTTCTCAATAGTTTCTTAAGAAAACCCAATTAAAAACCTGCGATCTTAACGGCAAGGAAGTACCTACCACATCACTTTTCGGGGCAATTCCTCTTTCTATGATATCTGTTACTACTGTCATTCTCTAACATTCACTGAAATGGCCCTTACGAAAGCGGACTTATGGCAATTCATTTTGACAACGCAGTATGAAAAATGCTTGTTCTTTTGTGCAGCTCTGTGAACAGCTTTTTACCAAGGCTATAAAAAAAATCCTAAGTGAAAACTGAAAAACCACGGGTTACAATGTAATTCGAAGTGTTGCAGTGTTCGTAAATATGAGAAAAACTCACTTTAAGGACTACTAAGACCTCTAGCCACTATACCGAATGAAATAGCAACTTAGTTCGCCAAATGTTTGGCACTGGGTAAACGCGCACATCAGCCAGCAGAACCGAGCGAAGATTACTCTAAAACTTGGATTTACCTAAAGAAAATTGTGGAGTGGCAGAAATATATCCGAGGTTGTTTTCTCCAACTTTGGGGAGGAGGTCAATGGGTTTGGTTTTTGATTTAGCCACACTTGGAAACGGAAAACGATTTCGTATATACGAAATGATTCAGCTTACAGCATTGACGCTCATTCCTCCGTTGAAGCACACGCATTACCACTGGACTATCTTAGATGGCTGAAAGATTGTTTGCGTTCAAAGCCAGTGAGAGAAGAGTGAATAATTTTACAGTGTTCCTTTGTCGTTTCGTTTGTCCTCAAGATCTATCCACCGGGATTCGAGGTGGTTCCCTATGCGATTTATCATTGTTGGGTTTGCTGGTTGTCTCCGATATTCCACTGTCTATGTAATTTGAAATTATAGGAAATAAGGATTGGCCGGTTTGACAAATGTTGAATTGTTCCAAATTTTACAAGTTTTCAGCTTCCGGCGAGATTCAAACCCCCGCAGGGTTGCCACCCCCACTTCAGCACCATGAAGTTCCCTACTAGCAGATCAAAAAGACTTTACCAATGAGCCTTGAGCACATTACAAATTGACTGCTTATCCATTAAAGTTATATTGCAACGTGACGTCTACCTCGATGTACTAATTTTTCTATAAGCTCTATTTGCATATGACACAACTAGAGTCCACAACTTGATTACACTGGCATGTTTGGTTATGAAATACTGCTTGTCATTTTACACAAATGATGATTTGGCGTGGCCTCGCAGCTCATCTCGAAGGGCACTCGTGGTTCTAAGGATAAGGGGTGCCGTCCGTGAATGGGTTCGAATCTTATCGGTGTGAACAATTTTTAAAATTTGTCACAATCAAATATTTGTATCAATCGTGTCTTTACTTGATAGTAGTTTGTGGGATTGATGACAACTTGTTTAGTTGACTGTCTTCTGGACCCCACCTTCCACGCACAAATCTCAGGTCATCCGATCTATCCGGAATTCAGAAGCACAAGACTCCAGTTCCATTCTTGTTAGAGCTCATCAGTGATAGGTATCACCCGCCGCATCTGGGGGTTTTGCCCCAGTGCCTTTCCACTTCGAAGACGTGTTTTACCACTGCACCACCCCACTCCCGTCGTGACTGATTCGAATCACCGTGCTACTTTTGGTCAGTTGTTGTCCTCTATGACAGTCAGAAATCCCCAACGTATAAAAAGTATGGATACGACGACTCATCCCGTGGAGAAACTTGACATAGTGGGATGATTTCGTTTCAAGTTATTGGGACGGTGACGGCACCTCTCTTCGAAGCTGTCAGGTATTGCTGGCTGTCATAGGGGACAACAACTGACCAAACGTAGCTCGGTGATTCGGATCAGTCACGACGGAAGTGGGGTGGTACAGTGGTAAAACACGTCTTCGAAGTGGAAAGGCACAGGTTCAAAACCCCAGATACAGCGGGTGATACCTATCACTGATGAGCTCTAACACGAGTGGAACTGGAGTCTGGAGTTTTCGAGTGCAGTTTTCACTAGATAATCTGAGATTTGTGCGTGAGAACTGGGGTTCAAAGGACAATCAGCCAAGAAAACATTCGATATTTGTCAAATCCATCAAATGGCTCTTCACAACTTAGTTGTTTTGAGTTTATCATTTGATTTCGACTCCTGGTGGAACTCATCACCTCAACCGATCACCTCTCACCATTCAACGTTTATGCAATCGAAATTATTGATCTAAAACCCTAGTTGAAAACTAAAATATGCGTTCGCGTACATTCGATCCATCAGTCGGACAATCGAACCGAAGCTATCTTTTCTCATCAGTTAGTTTTCCTCACACGAATGATTTGCATTGCAGGTTAATCGGTGCTCCCATTCTCCAGACCAGACCTATTTGTATAAATGCATATTTATGTTTCTTTGTGTTTGTGTATGTGTGTGTGTGTGTGTGTGTGTGTGTAAGTATGGGTGTATGTGTTTCGCAAACGGAGCAGAGAAACCAAACAGTGCCCTTTGTTAAATGTCATTAGTTTCAAAACTACCATCCTGCGTGAAGACAAACGGATTTTGACAAGCTGGTTTCGCTTGGAAATGATAAACCCCATTTTTATCCTGTTCTTTGTAAACGTGAAGTGTTTCTCTTTCTCGTTTCTGTGATATTGACAGAGATAACCAACCAAATGAAGTATTCTTTTTGGAGCACTAACCCCCTTCCGTTCCGTGTGATTCTGATGTGTTCATCGGCAGAAAAATTCGAAATTAAAAAATGTTGTCCAGATTATGGGTGAATCCAGTTGAGACGAAAAAAAAGAAAGTCCCGGAATCGGTGTATGAGAAAAGCAGTACCCAGACAAGTGGAAATTTTCGCGTATAAAAATTTAATCTGATTATGAAGTGTTAATTTGACGTGGCATGTCCCGACCAGTTTTAACGATCGTGGCACCACTTATCTCTGAAAGTATTACCTATGCGTACTTGAGTTATCATGTTGGTTTGCTGGGACCAGACTGATGTACAGCATTTCGGTACTTATGAACTGGTTTTCCATGGGGTAGTCTTCCAAGTTCTCCGTGATGGAAAATTTTCAGTGGGTTGAACACGTTTGAGCTAGATGACAAAATAACTGGGGCGATTGTCGTTGATGTGCCTCACCCACCTCTTCTCCGCCTACATACAAAGAGAAAAGCAGAAGAAGAAAAAAACAGATTATTATCATTATTATTATCGATAATCGAACTGGCTAACTTGAGCACTGGTCCAGAAAATGACTGTGTCTGGTTTCTAATATGAATGTGACGTCCATTGGTTTCAGTCCAACCCGTGGGGACGCACACTTACTATTCTATTCCCGTAGAAGTTGACTGAACAATATTCGATCAGTGACTTCCAATAAAGGACCTACAGACAGACAATTCAAACCAGTTCAGTTTGAACAGCAAGTAATTATGCACTGGGTGCGGAGGCTTTGACTGACACCTCTGATCTGGGACTTTGGTCGGGAACTGTCAAGAAAGAAATGAGAGTTTGAAAAGACCAGTAAGTGAACTACAAATGATATCACGACGACAAACAAAGTTTGTGAATGCAAAAGCGCCACGGTTCACGACACCTAGTCATTTCCTCTAACGTATACAACTACTGAGTGAGAGGATCTGATGGACCCCACCCAGGAAGTCTAACATGCCCGACTTGGCCAAATCTACGAGTGGAAGTTTTCCATATCTTCCTTTCGTGTCATGGACTGGCTATCTTTACACATCTCCCAACCAGTACTCGCCTCAGCAAACATAGCACACTGAGGAACCCTGTCAGGGGACACGAGCAACCGATTTTCCGATTATCCTAGCCCGGAGAGTCTAACCGTTTCTGTAATGTTTTGATTTGTGCTCCTGCTATCATGCTCCCGAACTCATCGTTGATGGCTCGATATTCTCACAATATTTGAACAATGCTACAAGGACATCAGTGTTCAAATACCGACAGTCTTCGTATGCGCTCCACTTGCAATGGCTGTGTCCCCGAACCATACATAAGAAATAGCTTGACTGTTGCAGGCTAGACCAGACTTTTGCTCGATGAACACATTTCATATGGACGCCACAGTTGACTTGGAATGGTAAATCCTAAAAACTCCTTCAGCGTACCCAGCTGTTTTCAATGGTTTGAACATTCACACAACAAGATGTATCAAATCACGTAAAAACTGTTTCCGCTAATCGTAATCATGAATTTATTTTTCTTGACGTTTATTGTCAAATTTATTTATCAGAATTATAAACATTTGTCACACGAAACATTCCACGAAAGCATAGCCTTCACAATGATTTTCGAAGTACTTGCTCTGCGCAAAAAAACGATAGTATCGTCTTTGGCTGAACCTGTCGTGTACAACCGGCTGCAATATTTTTCACGTAGTGAAATCGTTCGATGGTCAATTAAACCACAAATGTGATTGGAAAACCATTTGTTATAAATCTGTCCAGTGAAAAGTTACTGGAACGGTTTTGATGGCGGGGTGGCTTGATACATCCAATGACTAATAAACGCTAAACGAGTCTTCATGGAGATCATTCATAACCATGATATAATTTCTGTTATCAGCACAAACTTTTCAATAAATCAGCATGTGAGCGTATGGATTAAAATTCATTATCTAAACGAAGTTGGACAGAACAGACGAATATAACCATGAAAATGGCTACGATGATGCATAGAATGATTCGGATGATGATGATGAAGAAGGTAGTGTTGATGTTGATGACGATGATAACGGTGATATGGATGATTTGGGTGACGAGGATGATGATGATAAGACGCCCATAAAGATGGAGTTGATGACGACCATGATGGTGAGGATGATGATGTAGATGATGGTGATGTTATTTATGATGATTCGGATGATGATGATTGTGATGATGCTGATTGTGATGATAAAAATAATGATGATGATGATGATGATGATGATGATGATGATGATGATGATGATGATGATGATGATGATGATGATGATGATATTTCGGATGGTGTTGATGATGATATCGAATAAAATGTTGGTGAATATTAATTTTTCTTTGATGATGTTGATGGTAATGATATTTTAGGGTTCATTTTGAGTTTTCCATTTCTTTGATTCCTCTGTTATTGAACTGGGTCATTTCATTGAAAATATTGTAAACAAATTCTTTTCCCTCTCTAGGTGGCCATCCGTCCATTCCCTGGTGGTAACACTGGACGCTTCCTGTCTTCTAATACGCATGTATCTTGAATGGTAATCGCTTGCTGCGGAATGTTTTCAGTTTTCAGTTTTTTTAGTTACCTAAACGACGCTTGCTTTTGTTATTCCCGTCACTATCAGCACGCCCGAGGAATGCCGAATGACGTGAAATTATGTTGGGAAGGTTTATTAAAAATAAATAAAATCTCTAAACCCCGGAACACGCTATTCAGTTTGTCGATATCCTATGACAGTCGAACTATGTTTCTGCTGGACATTGACTGTTGTGCTTCTTTGTCTCCTAGAGTTCTTTCTTTCCGGGAAGTCAGCCAGTGGTATATGTGGGTGATTCGACCAAATCAACGAGTTTTTCAGTGCAACACGTGGTTTTGTTCAAATCCCGATGTTGTTTAGTGTATATATCACTGACGGAGTTTCACAAGTTATTTTTTACGTCTTTGTTCTCGCTAATCTACGAGTGTAAAGCATACTTTGCCTAGCATTCCAGTTGGTTCGGTTCGAGTCACATCCAGTGTGTAGCGTACCACTCTGTCTATGTGGTACACTAAATTATTGTCAACAATATCTAAGACGCCACTAGCAAAATAAGATGGGCGGAGGGGAGCGTGCGGTGATAAAAAGACCAAAAGGGTTTGTACATTAAGAATTAAAATGAAACAAAAGGTGTGACACAAACTCACAGTTGTTCAGTGTTCTTGTGGTCAGGAAATGAGCGCCGAAGAGCCAATATCCGCCAATGTCTTCAGTTCAGTTCGGTCTGACAGCCATCCGTTGAACAGAACAGGATGGTATTGAGCGAAGTGCCAAGAGACGCCGTTGAAGCTTCTAAAATGTTTTATTTCACACAGTTAGTTCTGACCGATATAATTCCAAGACACTCCAAACCAGAAGATGAGACCGTGCCAGAATGAAAGATTTATTTACAGCTTTTTTTGTATTGCGCGGTGATGACGACCAAAAGGAGTGTGTGTTTTGCATTAAAACGTCGGTACAACAAGGGAGTGTCGCATCAAGGGACGTTGAAAATCATGGAAAAAGTCGGAAATGTACTGGTACCTACAGACCTCATATCCCAATATGACCTATTTTTCCGGACTCCGGTCCGAGTCACATCCAGTGTGATGGTCTGTCGACCGAGCCGTCTACCCTTTTTTTGTCTATAATTCACCGCATTCCGCTTGTTTTCGCTGAGAATCTTTTTCGGCTGAGGTGAGGTGGTCTGAAGCCAGCCAGATCTCCACCTGCTGCCTGTGGCTCTTAACTGGTAGACGTACCTCTCTCCGTTGATTCACCTGGCGTTACTACAATATACGTTTGCTCGCCAAAATACATCACTGATTACGGCTCGGATCATTGTGTCCTAACTGAAAAAAGAACCTGTCTGCCGTTTATTTTATGGGTGAATCTAAAATGTTGGTATCTCTGTGGCTAGGATATTTTTTCATAAATCTTTTGCATAAGACCAGAAAGTAGAAAAATGTTTTGGTATACAAGCACAATTTTCTCATGTGGATTTCTCTGATTATATTTGGTACAAGAAGAGGAATATGACTTTATTCACTAAGATAATTACAATTCAGAGATTACTCTTCAGAAAAGGGACCAGATCGCTTTTTTTTATAGAGTAACGTTTATGGTACGCGACTATGTTCCTTGATATAGTAGCTTACCAGTTAACTTATCGTGATGAAACAATGCACACCACTTGAAACATCATTTCCGCTTAGAAGTATTATTTTTTCTTTGCGCATAAATCAGAGAAAGCTTTGGCTGAATCTTTCATATTACTCAGGGATTATGTATTCAGTGAGGAGCAGTGTAGATAGGGATAATTTCTCCCACAGTTTCTGACCGTGTCTAAGTGGGTTACGACAAATGGTTTTGGGACCAAAATACTGTTTAACCGACTAGCGGCCAATCAAATTTGAAACTCCAAGCATAGTGGTGCCATTTTACGTTGTCTTTTCCTTTTCAATCCTAAATGTGTAATTTTATCTCGGTCTTTCATGTTTTTCTGACAAACCCTTCCTTGGAATGATTCTCCAAGGCTTTTGGTAAGATCAGTTTTGTCATAATTTATTTCATTCGGAGTCCGTGTGATCAATAGAACTCTATAGAGCCGATGTAAATTTTTCTCCTTTTTTGGATTCGTTTAACTACGGGAGGCTGTTTTTGAACCTTTGAGATTTATTTTAAGCCAAATATAGGAATTATTTGTATGTGTTCCTCATTGGTCAGTCAAAGGGGGGAGACCAATACGATATCCCCCAAAAGCATAGTTTCCTATTATTTATTGCTGCTTGTGTCGTTAATAAGTTGTGTAATATATGTTCACACCACAGATTTGTCTCTGTAGCAAGAGAGGAAAACCACTTTTTAGGCCAGGTTTTGCAAACTTTGCCAAAGTGTCCCTTAACACGGATATTACCGTCTTTCCTTTTGCTACCCGTCAAAAGGAGTTGTTGGATGTAATCCAGCGTGTTCATAATGGAGTCGGTGGGTTCATATATCGAAGTATTGGAAAGTGACAGATTTTTTTCCTGTAACCGAAAGCAAAAGCAATCAACATTTGGAACGGCCGTGCCGTAAGCGGAAGTCTACACTCCGGGCACATCAGACTGCACCAGATAAAGGCAAATGACAATCAGTAGAAAACAAACTCAACTAGGACATGGTTTGATTAACATGTGGCAACCAAAGTGGGTCAATGTCTCCTGATGCACAGGGCCATGGGAATCACAGATAATTGCCCATTGGATTAGCTCAACAGTAGACTTACATCAAGAAACTCAGTTTTTGGTCGATGGATCATTTCTCCACGTTGTATAAAACATTTGAATAAATAGTTTCACAGTTTCGGTAAATAACGTGAATCGCATGCACTCTAGCGACCAAAGCCAGCGTAAACACTGCATAGTAGTGGTTATCTGGACGGAACTGAACTGAACTAGGCGTCCATCAACTGTTGACTGAATTTTCGCGTACTGTTTTCCGTTGATAAGTTACAGGTTTGCTCTCACTAGCATATTTGATCGTTTTTTTCTTGGGTATCGTGTGAACCACCATAAAAACAATAATTTAACCTCTGATGTAGTCCATGGTTTGTCACGAACAAGAGACCATTCAGGCTTGCTCACACTCTCTTGTACCTTATCAACCAAGCGACTTCCAACCTCAACTAGTCAGCTGGCCCAGACCTTAAATTTTTCCGACAAGATCGGCCTAGACTTGTGGATTCTGGTCTGAGCTTGTCTCCTAATTGACTTCTGGTTTCTCCTGTAGAAACATCCAATCTCCACCTTGCTGGGCGCATTCGAGATAGAACGAGAGGGGATTAGGTTCGTATTGTACCACAATCTGACAGAGAAGTTTACACGAGTTTATTTTATTCGTTCCTAGTGTGTCGGTTGGAAATTTTCTAGAAAGGTCAAAATTTGAATTAGGCTATTGGTTGAAATTCTGACTTTCATCATGATTCATCTCCATCTGATTAGTTTTCCTTGACTGCTTATTGACCCTTATAACCCGGTCACTTGATTGGTCGATCGGTTGATCAACATCCTCGGAGATACTGGCGTATCTTATCATCGTTTGCAACACGCATGGGGTGTGGGGAGTAGTCATGCTACTTACTGAATAAGTAAGTAGTGCGCATATATATGGGCGTCAAGTGTATCAGATTTGTAAAATACAAGGCCATCAGTCACGGCTAACTTGATTGTATCTGGTCACGGTGATTTTGACTGACTGAGGCTTCTCATTGTTTGTGGCGGTTAATTTGTAACGTGTGTTGTCTTGTGAACTGTGTATCGAATCACCTCAATGTGAGATCACTGACGGACAATTTGTTACTCAATCAGAATATGATCTGGTTGTATCACAATGTACCAAATAACTGGTTCTGGCTATATCTGATTGGTGGAGTCTATTTCAGATTGATAGAAAGGGAACATTGACAAGGAGCACTGAGCAGCGTACAGAAGCCTTTGAACTGCCAAATAAGGCCAAAACCATAATTGTTGGCTGTCATCGTTAAAAATGGTGTACTCTATTTTTCTGCATGACTTCGAAGGTGAAGGCAGAATGACATCAAATAAAGCGAACCAGTGTAGTAAGTTCTGATTTTTGTGGTCAAGAAAGGTCTCGCTTTCACAGAAAACGATCCAATAACTACAAGTGACTTTATTTAGATTACACAGTGGAGCAAGAACATCGAAGTGCCTTCAGCACCTACTCCCTGGCTATTATGATCGATGTTCTGTTTAACGGAAAGCAACCTGAATAGACCAGCCAATAGAAATGCAGTGATCCGTGTGCACAAATTCCTCTACAGTGCATCTATGTTTTGCCGCAACTACTTTCGTTTCCGTGAGAAAAAAGCTGACGAAGTTAACCACGATCCCAAAACAACTAAAATAATTGTAATCCAAGTTCGCGGTGATTACCTTTCCCGCGCATTCAAATGAACAGTTCTTCCATTACGATATATCAGTTGATGAGGCAAGTCCCTGGTTTTGTGAAAGTGGCCTGTTTTATTTTATATCGATGCATGAACTGGTAGAAATAGAATATTTACGTACAAAGTCGTAATTCAATGTAGTGCTTTACTATGACGCATGGATGGTCCACTGAAAAGTATAACAAAAAGCTAATGGATCATTTTGAAGCCGAGTGCCATAGAAACAGAGGGGCATCCAAATACGTCGTCCGATTTCCAATTCTGAATACAAGCTTTATGATGGTAATTTTATCAGCATAATCTTACCACGGACCTGATGGTTAAACAGACAAGTATGTCAATAACTATTGATTTGACCTATCAGTTCTTAACACATGCGAGTCAGTTTGCAATTACCAGCACTCGATTTCTGAAAGGTACAATCAGGCAAAACCCACATCAGTTCCGCACTCGAATAAACAGATCAGTAATTGGTCAGAAGCTTTCTAAACTTGTGCCTAATTCCGATTTCGTCAACGGTATAAACTTATTTGTGAATAAATATTCAGAGAATAACTCATTTTTAATAGTACCTGAAGGCCAGTAGTTTTTTTAAAGAATAAGAAGCAGTTGAGAGGTGAGTGAACCCAAAGCATGGTTTGTCGAAATTCTGAAATAAGAATCTTTATCAGAGACTCTCCATATGTGTGGAATAACTTGATCATAATAGCAAACACAGGGCCGATAACGGTTTCAGTCTTAGGCGTCATCGATTATTTCAAGCTTTAGAATATGAACAGCTAACTGTTGTCCGGGAGATAGTAATTTAGTCAAATTCGTTTCTCATTTCTACCCTTTAACAGGTCGCTCCACTGAACTTGGTCTATCCATACGGTCGCACGTATGAGATCGAGGACGGGAACGTAAAGATTTCCCGTTGAAAACAGTCGGAAGATCTAGCCGTCAAAATTCCGTGGGACGCAAAGATAACAAAACCTAAAACGCAATCATATCTGACAGTGACAAAGTCATGGCCATGGTGTGTTGCATTTCTTGCGTATATTTGTCAGCTCACCGTGATCCTTCTACTCGATATCTCTATGCAGATTTACTGACGAACAACAGCGTTACAATCGTCTGTTCATCGGTTGAACATATCCGGATAATGGTGTTCTGCAGTCCTGATGGTATTACAACTCACGTCAACATTAAGCCATACGACTGCTGTACATGCACTTTATCGTCTGAATCCATATCGTCTATAGAATCACCTTAAGGTATATCACTATTTTAATGCATACTCACTCGAGAGCTTGTGTGTCTGTGCAGCTGAAAGAAAATAGCCAAAGCCATAACTGCCCTATCAAGTACAGTCTATAATGAGGACGCTGGAAAAGTAGAATACTTTGTACGACCGAAACTGTCGGGCGGTGATGAAACAGTCATTAGGATGTTCTTCACACCTAATGGTTCCGTGTTCGAATCTTGCTACCACCGCCATCCCTCATTACTCTTTCTGTAGTATCTGAGTGGCCTCTACCACCTCCCCGAAATTTCGAACCATTATTGCGTAATAAGTAATGAAGGGGGTGAAAAATCAAAATAACTTGTGGGTAATGAACCCCGTACCTGGGAACTGATAGACGGAAACCTACGTGAAATATGTTTAATAATTGCTTGTGCATGAGTGTAGCGGGAGAGTTATGCCCCATACACACAGAGGCCTAACACACTGTCAGGGATAGTCGGCAAACACACCATAAGACTTTGAGTGGTAGAGAACCAACTAAGATCCTCACAGATCAAGTTACTTTACGGGTCGGACTACAATGGATTACTTTCTACCACCACCGGGGCCGGTGATGGTGGGATTCGAACCTCTGACCTTCGAGGAGGTACGCAAAAGCTCCGAACCATTTGACCACCACCGGTCCTTGAGTAACACCAGTATGTGTTATCTACGCCGAAAGCATTCATTTCTGCCTGTCTAATCTATGTCTTTCCATGCAGCATTTGTGATTTCACACAGCCAAAGTGACTAACTCCCAAATTCCTTCATTCATTTCTTCATTAGCAGATGGTCTAATGGATGATCCTCAACGATGTTGCTTCGGAACTTTACATCAGTCCACGTTTCACGTGTTCACCTGTTAGCAACACTATCCTGTCCGATTCTCCCTATTTACGTTAGCGTTAAACTGACTTGAGACTCAGTCGATGGGCCCGATAAAGACAGTGCCTCATCCGGACATCGACACTTATGGGAAGTACGCTTTGACACATTTGACAAACTGTTCGCATCCTGCCGCAGTCAACAACCCAAAACAGTTGGATCATTGTGAAGTATTTTAGAAAGTTCTTTTACTACTGACGGCTGATTGAATAACTAGACAAACAATGTAGTTCTTGAATCACTCATAGCAAAGGACTGAACAATTTTTTCGTGTTATTAACCAGTTGAGGTTCAAACTTTCTCCTGGACACGTCTCAAGGATCCAATGCGTACCGGTACGCGGACCTCATTTCACTGAGTAAACGGTGAGTTTTATGTTGTGCTTGTCACTATTTGACTGGCGAGCATCGCACACAACTTCCGACCTCTTTTGATCAACCGCTATGTGAGGTTCAAGTTCAGCGTGTAGGAATGGACAATATGTATTTTTCTTCGTTTTACTCCAACCTAAAAGTAACGTTCAGTTCCATCCCTTCCCTCACCCCCACCCCCTTCATACACCTTCAACGTATCTAAAGCGGAAAGATGATTACATCTGTTTGTAGAAAATCACTTGTTAGCACGTGAAGTCAGTTATTTGAGATCCCATCGGGTTAAGTTCCATCCTGTTGTGTCTGATTAAAGTCACGCACAGTACGTGGACAACCGATCAATATTCCTCTCGTGATTTGCCTTGATCCTTAATCATGCTACAGCGTCAGCAATATAGACTTATCGATTTCGCTATGTACTGATTGGCCTTACTCTTTCACTCGTGACAGCATAAACAATTTAGCTCTTCGTGCCAACTCACTTCCTTGCTTACTGCTTACTCGCCGGCTACGGCCGGGTTTTGTGTTCACCTTCGTGCAAGTAGATGCAGCTCCAACATTTCGTATCCTACTACTGAATGCGAACACAGCACATCCAAAATGACGTCCATTTTTATTCTTGTCTATCGAACTGTCCAGTTAAATTCGGCATCATTCGTCATGCTTTATTTGTGAGTCGAACTTCGGAATATAGCCCTTCGAAAAATACCCCGTGGAGAGATCAGCATTGTCAATATCTCGGACAATTTTCTCATAAAACAGGTCGAGGCAATCATGCAGCTCAAGCAGATTGAAGTGGCAAAAGGTGTGATCATAGCAAGGACCAGGCCAGTGACTAAGACGACTATCAAGAACAGGTAAAACAAAAACTGGACGAAATACATTAATGCTGGTAGCTAAGTTCATTCATTTCGAACTGGCTACAGCTTCCTATAATGGACAATGTGGGTTATCGGTCGAGGAGAAAATAGTAGCATCGACCCTGGACGAAATAGAGGACATTTTTACGCTTAATCGTAGCTACGTAGATCGTGGAGGAGTCCCCACTTGGGAGTTTATATGCAGCCTTTCAGATCAGCTCAAGCCTTGGGATTATTTCAGTCTAACGACTATTGTCCTTATAGTAATCCACTTGACCGAACAGTTCAGCTCATCCGTAGGGGAATGATGTAAACATGGCCTAGTTTTGTGTTAATCCAAGAATAAAGTTGATAGCGCGGGACTGAGTACTGTTAGCAGTGGGCCGAAAACTCCGTCCAGACATGTTACATGTGAGTGATATGCAAATTATTTACTTTGAGTAACAGTACAGCTTTGTCGGAAGCGTTTGTCCTCAGCTGACGTTTCATTTACTGCGGAGATGCTTTCTCAAGACAGGTTTGCAATCGGTTTTAGTCTAAGGCTAGTGCTTCAAATTCGAATCCGAAGTACGTGACCAGGTCGGGTTCGTTTGCTAAGCCATGTTTTCGTTTGAAGACTATAGGCATATTGGAAAACGGCTCGTTTCATTCTAGCTCAATGCCCATCAGTTCTGATAATATCAAGTAATGAAACTGTTCACTGCTCCGTTCCTTCCAGTCTCTCGTTCGATTACCCAGTGAGTTTCGAGGGACATATTATTGGTTTCATGTGAGCGGCACGGTGTACAACGCACAGTTGTTCCTAATCCAGTGAACTAAAAACCATACGGTTAAAACTAACATTAGTCTGTCTAGGCACATACGAACTTTTTTCACTTTCGACATGACGGTGATGAAATTACCGTCCGGTTAACTTAAATGTCAATTTTGCTGATTGATGGATTGCTCGTCTGTTAGACCCCTGACCGATCGCACCTCGGGTGAGCCTGGAAAATGAAGGATGAGGTGAACAAAATTTCACAATCCTATTCGCCAACTGTGAGGCGCCTTGCTATCACCGAGATTATCAACCACCAGAATGATGTGAACGTGTCTGGAATGTCCTCGCTTCGTGCAAGTAAACAGGGTCTTTCTACCGGCTTCACATCTGCAAGTAACATCACCACTTCTGATGATAATCGGATGTGTTCGTAGAGTAGATCTGTTTGGTGCCGGGAAAAACGTGTTCCTATCCATTTGGATTAGTCGTACTGGTTGCGCCCTGTCCGTCAACAAGATGGATCTCCGCGTCCGGTCAAAAGCAATTTGGCGAATACATCTAACACATCGGGACAGAACCTAACCAAGAAGACAGACGTACTGTGTGTTTTACGGTTGCCGTTCCCGTTCAGTTGGTCTGAATGTGTTAGGTGGTGATAGAGATCGGGTGGACGTGCAACGGACAACGACAAACAACGTGTAATCGGATTTAAAAACAAATCAGTACATTGATTGTCCATTTTATCAATTTTTTCTACTCTGTGCGTGTGCTTGTTCGAGTACTGTCATTCGACCAAGAACATCTGGTTATTAACTTAGGCAATAATTGGGAAATTATTTTGCATTCGTGCACGATACTGTTTGATAATAGTTCAGTTATAAAATCGAAACCCTCTATCTCGAAATGAGCTTTTATTGTTCACCTCTCAATTGGTAGAACTTTTTTAAAGTAATATTAGGCGTGACAGATATTACTAACCTCGTACTACGTATTTTTTTGTCACATGTGAATATGGCGAAAAGCACTTCGACGCGTACACATTTTCCAATTTCTGGATTCCCCTTTACAATCGAAGGATTCCCCTTAGACACAGGTTACACATCACATAGTTCAACTTTATTGTTGTATGGCTGGTTGTTGTCGTAGCTGCTGCTGCGACTGGCTATGGTGGTGGTAGTATTGTTGTTGCCGTTGACGTTGTTTTTCTTCTGTTCTTTTTGTTGTTATTGCTGTTATTATTTAAACTTTGACTTCCCTCTTTCAGTTCACTTCATTTTGAACCGCTTCGCCTTTCATTAAAGCAATACTCATATTCATTTTAGAGCCATTAGTTTCACACTAAAGAAGTGATTATAGTCACCAAGACGATGATGATCAAGGAACTTTCGACAATCTGTTGAGGGGGAACGCCTGAGAATCACTTTAGCACATATAGATGTGTGTAGTATCCTTTGATGTGCTGGTGTCCAATCAGCTTTGAATTGCTACCAGTTAGGTAGAACAAAATTCTGGGACTGCGCACCCAACTGTCAAGCTTAGGCAACCCAGCTTTTTGTATGTGCTGTCAGTGCACCGTTACCACTTTGCGCTCCAGATAGGATAGTTGCGTACTATTCATTACGCTTCCCATGTGAATTTGTAACTACCAAGAAAAACGACGACGAGCTATTTCGTTATCATCGCAAGCAGTCAATGAAAAGCATATCGTTGCAACATAATATTGATAATAATAATAGTAACTGAAGAGTAACTAAAGGGATCCATTTTCAAGATTTCCGTGGTCTACTGGTGCAGCTGAAACTATTTTTTTTATCAATAAATTCCTCTTTCTTATATTTCCATATACTATATCAAACAGAATTTGAAAAGTAAAACCGTATTTTACTTGATTCTGTTCAAAGTATTCCTGTGGTGATCTATGAGTGGTCAAATTTGTGTGACCTTGGCGGCCATGATGAATTTGTCTGAAACTTAGAATTTCAAAATTAACAAAAGATGATATGTGAATAATTTTTCAAAATTACCAAGATAGACTCCATCGCTGGTCGTCTTCCTCACGGATAAATAAATGCTGACGTGATCGGATGAAGTTCTTCTGTCGAAATGTTGACCATTTGCTTTTCTGACAAAATAAGGCTCGAATAATGCACACTCGCACATTTGGATAAGGTCATATTATCCTACAACACAATAGCCAGTTCGCGGTTGATGACAGTTCCAAAATGGGAGAATATTTTGTTTTTCTCGGGCTCTAACAAGAGCAAAACTCGAATCGGATGCTTCCGAATGTAGGACAGATCAGATGACCAGAAGTTTGTACGTCGAAGGTAGAGTCCACATTAGAGTCAGTCGAGCAAAGTATCACCAGCCCCCCAACCCCCCAACCCCCCAACCTCCCCCCCACACACACACACACCACTCGCAAGTAATTGTGAGGTGTATACAAGTATAAAACGTGAAGCAGATCTTATTGTGAGCACATTGGCCCATCCTGTGGAGAAGACCTAAATTGGTGGGAGGGAATAGCCTCGAGTTAGGGAGACAGATACCACGTCTCCATTCGAAATGGTCGGACATTGCTGGCTGTCACAGAAGACGTCATCTGACCGAAAGCAGCTCGGTGATTCGGATCAGCCATGACGGGATTGGAGTGGCGCAAAGGAAACCTACCCCTCTGAAGTGAAATGGCCCGGGCTCGAACCCTGGGTGCGACGCAGGATGTGCACTACTGATGAGCTCTAACAAGAGTGAAATCCGAGTCTGGTGCTGCCGAGTGCAGGCTTGATGAGATGACCTGAGGTTTGTACGTGAAAGGTGTAGTCCAGATAAGAGTCAACTAAGCAAAGTGTCATCAATCCCACACACCGCTCGCAAGTAACTGAGAGATATATACATTGAGTATTTAAATTGCATTCACTCTAATGCGACAGGTAGACCGGAAAGCATGGAATGTCACCGCCTGAGTAAATATAATGGAAGTACAATTCTGGGAATCTGTCATGCGTGTGTTTCCCGGAAAAAGGTGGTTTGAAATCTCTCGGTAAACTAGTACACCTTTTTGCATAGAGTTCACGCAGAACACGGTGTCAGAATAAGATCTGTGATGGGGAGGAAAGCAACACATCGGACTTTGATAATGTTGGCACTTGCACTCTGAAGCATGGTTTGGCAGATTTAACAAATCTTTTTGAGATGATCAAACTGGTAAAAATTGCTAACCTGAGGGGTTTCTCCGAAGGACTTAGAACATTTTGGATATGGATCATATAGTTTACCCGCCAAAATTAGAACAGAACATGGCATCCTCCACAGTGAACTAACTTGTGATTTAACTGCTTGTAGCCGGATTTCCCTTTTGAATCCTCTTAGGTCATCTGGTAGACCACTTGCGGTAACAGAGCGAGGGTGACAATCATGCGCGGGTTGAAGGTCCACCGGGGGCCAAAGATTTCTAACAGTTGAATCATCTCACCTCGCCAGGAAGGCATTATATCTTCCCGGATAGATTTACCGGTCACTTCACATACCGTTTGGCGAAAAAAGGGTAAACAACGTGAGCTTTATTGGCCTTCCGACGATATGAAACCAATATTTCACTTTTATTAAAAGTGGTCAGGCTTTCCAGTCGCGAAAGAATGTTGATTTTGCATTGCAGATATTTTGGCTATCAATATAATTTAATGATAGATGGAGAGGCTGAGAAGGCCCAATAAAAACATAATGCGCGATAATCACTATTCTATTCGAATGACCTCGAAGTCGTGAAACTCGGTACTCTGCTCGAAATTATGGCCAATCTCGTCGTGAGAGCTTTATCGGAGACACCCTGAGGGAGACGAAGTTCGTTAGGCTTAGGAAATAAACGTTTCTAACACATCAAATTGGGAACTCGTTAAAGGAGACTATCTTGCTGAGGGGTAGTAAGCTAGGCATGTGTCACTGAAGATTCGCTACATTATAGCTGTGGACTTGTTTGTTCAGTCATTGCGTGCTTTCAAGTTACCTCAACCATGGACATTTTAAAAGCTCATTTAATACATCTAACCCCATAAAAACCAAGATTTGAAATGTGATTAGAGAGTGTATTCCATCATCTCTTTAAACGTCATGGTTCAACTCAGTGTGCGCTTGTTATCCATTCTATAAGCCTTCTAGTTTCGCTCTTAAGCAATAGAGTGTACCGACTTTTAATAAGAAGTGATTTTAGGAACCACTTTGTTAGAAGCACATGGTGCATGAACATCAATCATTCGTGGGTGATTACCTTCCTGTGGCAATCCCCATTCTCCTCGTGAACCGGTCAGCCCACCATATTGATGCCCATAAAGATAATGGCTGTACGAACACGTGCACAGCATACAGTTTCAGAAGCTTGGGAAAAATTGACTTTCACACACATACATAAAAAGACGGGGTAGACACATACATTCGACAACCGAAAGGGTCATTCATTCAGCGATTCCAGGTCAAAAAATGGAATAAGAAAGAACCATTTCATTCACATAGATTGGCCCGAATTGATCTATCCCAGATGGAAGCTACGCACTCGATACACGACACCATAAGGAGTGAGAATGACCACGGACTACAGAGTACGAGGTCAGCTGACAGGGAATTGAGATAGTCTTTCACGGTTATCTTGCGTATTTTATTCTAAATCATAAATAAGTACACGTGGTTTAATTTTAGGCAAAATTCCAGCTATTTATTGATGTGTTGTCTGTTTTTGACACACTTGTTTTGAGATGCTTCAAATGTTAACAGTCTTTGGTCCCGGCCGGATTCGAACACACGCGTGGTTGCCACCCTCGCTTCAGTACCGCCAGTGCTCTGCCACCTGAGCTACTTGGCCAAGTCGAAAAACTTTTAACTGTTCGCATGTGGGTATTCTGTGGGATCTATATGCGAAGAAGTCAAAAGTCCCTCAGCGTGGCCTCGAAGCTCAGCTGGTAGGGCAGTTGAGGTACTGAAGCGAGGGTGGCGACGATGCGTGTGTTCGAGTATGGCCGCGGTCAACGACTTTTGACATTTGAGTCAAAAAATAAAAATAAAAATTCCCATGTGAAGTCTACACCGTTACAATGAGTTTCGTCAAGTCAAGTCAATTCAGCGGTTGCTTTATGCAGCCAGAGGAGTGGATTTTCAGACCTTTACACCTTTTCAGTGTACGAAGCAATACAAAGTTTGCAGAGTTTCAGCAAAAGGAAAAAGGGTAAAGAGGGGATTAATTTCCAACATTCAAGCGGTTTCTCAGTCCCGAAAGAACCTTCTTGCAATCAACAGGTAGACGAGCAAGATGTGGCAAGACAGAATGAGGATATGCAGAAGAGTGGGTAAACGGCACTTTGAACTTTCAGCGGTTGGGAGGCCCTTGTAAATTCACTGTGTGGGGTATGACGGGGAATCAGAGAGAATTTTCGGCTTTTTTTGTTTATGATGTTATCAACTAATCTAACTCTAAATACACTACCACATCTAGAGATGTGTTTTACGAATCTTATGATCAAATGAAAGTCCTTATTCAGCAAGCCAGAAAAGATTACTGGGCAGAAGTAAGGCCAGTGGGAAATAAAACAAGCGGTTACAGATTGTGAAATGCTAGAGATAGCATGCGTGGCCTGAGAGAGGGAAAAAGAATAGCTATCTTGGTTAATAGAAACACCTCATTGAAGTGCATAGACCACTACAGATTGTGGGTAAATAAAACACTGAGGTCTATGACTGTGGACGGTGCGGAAAAGTGTTCTTTGTGTACGGAAAACAGAGAGAGCTTTGATTTGATCCCCTGGATGATAAATAAAAAGATGCTCCGTGACATTTACATACATTCACTTTCAGAAAAAGGGAAGAGGACCGATTTACAATATTGTCTAGTCTGTTTTATATTATGCGACTGACCTCTGATCTAGAATGCTCACATCCAAAACGACGTCGTCTGAATAGTCACATGGAACAAATAAAGATGGAATAGATTATTCTTTTACATACAAAGAAAAGAAGTAGGATGGAAAGATAGCGCCCTGAAAGATAACTTTATTGACAGGAATGGGAGAGGATGACAAAGGACATAAACCGAGTCCGATCAGTGGAATTGTCACAAATCACCCTGCATAATCGCCGATCAACTCGTGATTTGGATAATAGATTAAGCACCAATGAACTATCCAGACACACGGCAGCATGTTTACAGTCCAGGAATAGAGTACTAGCCATTTTGCATTTATTATCCAAAGCTGCCGTAAAAGATTTTACTGAGTAGGCTATGGTACCAAGGTCTATGGGCTAAGTGGTAGATATCTTCCGTAGCACTCTCAGTGACAATGTGTGGTAGAAATATTTTCTCCAGCTTCCCGCGCGTCACAGCTGTACATACAATGGGCGGTGTACCAGGCTCAATTTTGGGGACGGGCGTTATCTTTGGAGGTCGCCTTACGTTGGGAATCGTGCCGTTTCTTAGATATCTTACAAAATCTCGACAAGACACCGGTGAGCGCTTCCTAGAAAACAGAAGATAAACCTTCTGGGCCTGAGACTTTATTGGTCTTTAGTTTACTCATCTGCTTCCGGACAGCTTGTAAGCTTCTATTTGAGGAAGTTCGGTAGTGCTGCTATAGGCAGACAAACAGATACCCCGAGACAGCGAGCGAAAATCCTTATTGAGTTCTTGGACGTTACCAGAAAGGGGCCTGCTCCTTGAATTTTTGCCATAATGCCTTTGTGTGGCACGACCAATTGTCCCGACCACCAGAGTTTCCTAAGACTGTATCTACATATATCCTATATGGGCTTTCGATTTCCAATTTTATCACCTACGTAGTCCAATCTACGTTAGATTTTCACCCAATTTTGTACGTCTCTTCTTTTCTCCTTGGGAGAGGAAAATCTTTCAGTCTGCACATAGATGATATCAAAATGAACAGTATTTATGTACACACGAATTCAGATAGTCAATAAGATTCTCACAAAATATTGGGGGATTCTGACTGTGAAAAGTTAAAATCGGCGAAATTCACAAGAGTTCATTATTGTCGTAAAAACAAATAGAAGACGCAAATTGCGAGATTCAAGTATTTCTTTTGATCCTCTCAAATGCGTATGTACAACTTGCGGATTCGTGTTTGAATGTGGTACAGAGCAGCACAATGGAATAGACAGTGTCGAACGAGTTTAGGAAACAATCGGTAAATATGGTTGGCTAGCTCCAATCCAAACACACATTGTGGGTCAAGAGTTTCTGTGCACACAGTAGAGGTCTCAGTCTGTTTTTGAGGCTGCATTGATAAGTAGACTTAGACCTCAACTGTGTGCACAAAAGCTTTGGACCCACAGTGTGTGCTCGCCGTAGCTCTAGCCAATCATATTGAATGAATTGTTTCCTAATTTCGTTCGACACTGTCTATTCCATTCAGCTGCTCCGTATCTCATTCAAAAATGAATCCGCATGTTTAACATAAGTCACTGAGAGGATTACAAGAAATACTTGCGTCTCGCAATTTATGTCTTTTATCTGCTTTGATGAACTGGATCAAGGGGGCCCAATGATTCAAAGTTGGTAAACGTGCTAGATTTTCGGAACAGCGGTTTCTTTGTTTCGACAGCTTTGCATGTTCGTCTCTATATTGAGTATCGTCGTTTCTTGATATAGTTGGTTGGACAAAAGTTCAGAATACAATGATCGCAACTGCTCAGAGGTGCACGTATTGGACCACCGATAACCCTAATTTGTTCGCGAAAACAAAGTCTAGGCAAACTTCATATCTGGTGGAGAAATGCACTGAATTTGTCGGACCGAGAAAGCTGCGTCGAATCTACTAGAATAACCGCAAAACACTTCCGGAAAATCATCTAAATTCGAAACAATCGAATTCGATAGGAGGTCAACAAATGCTCTGAACTCATATACCGTTGTAGCTGGGGTTAGGTAAATGTTACCAGTGAGCATTGATCGAAATCTGCTGAGAAAACAAGGCTTATATTTGATAAATTGATAACTCACCCTTTCGGTCGAGTAATAATGAACCAGTTTATTTGTATTGCACTGCCTTGTTTTCATGTAAGTGATAACTCCTGCACATCGATTTTGAAGCCTCGTGTACCGATCGGCTCGTGACTCGTGAAGGCCATCTGTGAGTAGATTGCCATTCGCTACAACTTTGTGCAACCAAGTCACTTGTGGCTTGATAACTCCAGCTTTTTTGCACTCTTTCTTTGATGGAACTTCTGCGAGACCATCCATTTTCCCTAACAAGGAAGATACATTGCTTGATAAAATCACAGGAATCTGAGATTTTCCAACAGGACATCGCTTAAGACCCAGTTGCCATTCT
>CANUEZ040000057.1:12500-112500 GCA_948099385.1 Fasciola hepatica | reverse complement strand
CAGAATATCGCATTGCATGGCCAAACAATATCACGGAACTGATCAACAAGTTGCTCCGTCATCGACCGTGACATAAATCGTTCCTATCATTATGGGATGAAGTTCTTCTAGTGTTGCTATGATTTACTCATTAATAGTTACTATTGGTATGCCATTTGAAAATTTGACGACGAAGTATCAGTCGGTAGTACCACACTGACGGATAACATCGTTTTCCGTAGTGTCCCCGAATCGTTTTGATCGAGTTCCTGAGGCAGACTGCTGGAATCAACCGTGGCCTTGGGGTCAGAAATACCTTTCATGCAACACATGTGTAGCGTCCGATTATGCCATATAGAACTTGTACAATACCTCCCGAAGGAGGCTCGGACCAACTAGATGCCGTCTAAGGGGAAGTGACCGGCATTGGCGCCTGCGCGAATCAAACCCAAGGCTGGGAAGTTTGAGGTTATACCAGTCTCTGATTCTCACGTGTCAGGAGCCCGGGTTAAACCACACGTTACCACCAATGAAGTTTGGCGATAAAGAGTTCCTCTCGCTGCCTTTCTGGGTATATTCTCCGCCCGGCCTTAGAAGGTTCTCCTAAGCACATCTAGGAATCACAGCCGTCTGTTCTTCTCGACAACATACTGGGTTCATGTGTGTTATGGATTTATGTCTCTACCGTTAAAAGCATACAAAAATAAACCACCGGGACACGTAATGGCAGGCTTCTTCGTTGCCGGAATAGAACTCCAGCTGACGGACAATATTGTGGATATTTTCCCATCTCTGGATAAGCACACATTACATGGTGTAGTCCTGTTGCTTTTTGACAAACTGACCTGTCCTTGTCACAGGTAAAGGCCCTGACATTAAGAATTTCATGGACAGACTTTCAATACCGGAAAACGCTATTCACAAAGTGCCAGTTACTACAAACAAGTGACTTAGCCACCATATTGCTCATTTTTATTGGACATAAAACCAAAATGAATTGGTAGTCAAATGAGACATTACTGACACACTTTATAAATGGACATTTTTTTATTTTTTACTACCAAGCCTGTTTCTGCCCAGCCCCACATACAGAACTGCCACACTCGGTGTCACATGACCAGCAGCTTGATGTCTGTGTATATATTGTTAAAGTCGTAAACAGATCTCGTTCTTTCTAGTCACTAAACACTGTCGTGCTGATGAAAATCTCAACCTGTATGTATTCCATCTCACGGTTTGTTGTTTATATTGGTTGTTTCTGTTTTTCAAAACGGTCGCGAACTGAGCCACTGAAAATTTATGGCGGCGGTTGAAAGCATCCGAAAGAGTTATCCACAGTTTTTCATAGAATAACACACAGAACCTAAGTGTCACCGGAAGGCTTTTATTTATCTCAATTCCTGTGCGAAGTACACATTACGTGATGAGGTTCGTAAACGACGAGATCAGGTGACCTCACCAAAATTGAGCTTTTGAATTTAAATCACTCTAATTACTTGTATGTATGATTGTGTAAAGTGCCTTTCCGCGTGAGCGGTGCTCCGTGAACAAGAATCAATCGGGAATCGTGGACGCTTGTTGGTTAACTAAGTGTATCCAGTGGATAAAAGCGTGCAGGGGCTTCAGTGATTCACATAATGTGGTCTACAGCTTGGCTGCTGCAAGTATGCAGTTCGGTTTTATACGGAAAGGTGAAACACAAAATGTATCGATATAAGTACACCCAAATGGTGGCTTTCTGAGGAATCTCATCTAATCATGACAGAGCTGTCCAGCTATGGTTTAGGTGTAAAGAACTACTTTCCATGATTGTTAACGGAAGTGACTGTTTTAGTGACCTCTCTTTGAATTCTTCCCACGATGTGGTATTCATTGGCAATTGAAATGAAAGAAGATCATTGCATTATCACTAACTGTTTCGGTGGAAATCCTCTATCCCATTTCCTCTGAAGAGGGTAACCAAAATTGATCGTTATCGCGTCTAAGATTCTAACCTTTTCTTAGTGATACACTGTCAGATCAACATTTGATGAAAAGCGTAGTGTTTTCGTATACCTGTTCAGCTTCAGGCAGTAGTTAGTAATATTGACTAATATATTAGCGTGGATTCAATGGTTACCGTATGCTGGAATCTGACCCGCGAAACAAAGCATTTATATTATAGAATGGCTTGTTCAGTTGATTCTGCCATGACATGGAGAATTCTGAAGTTCCTGTTCAGCCACATACACTCATTATGTCCTCTTTACGCTGATTTATCGACCGGGAATGTGGTTCTTAAACAGCTATAATAAGTTTGAATAACTCCGCAGTATGACTGAGAGGAGATTACTAGTTTCACCACTGAGATCCATACAGTTCAGCCTCATTCTGACTGGATTCAGATTGCTGAATTCGGTAAATATTGAGTGGATTATCACAAAATCCAGAATCCAAACCAAACAGAAGTCGGGGACAAGGCTGCGCGTGGTTGGAGTCCCCCGGGGAAAAGATTTTGTATGATGGCTTGTGCAGTTTGTTTTCTGGGTAGTCGAACAATGATCACTGTGACCTTGACGCCCTGGGCTTGAATCTTGCAATACGATTGGTCACTTCTCTCTTTGTTAGTAATTGATTGACCGTGGCCCGCTTAGGGAAATAGGAATTGTACTTTGTCGTGTAGTATGTAAAATGAGTGATCAAATCTTTATTGTTTGTTTATTATGGAAAAAGGACCATATTAGACTGTTTTGGGCATAGCTAAGACCTTTGAAACCTGAAATCAGTCGATATACACTAGCATACTGGATTTACTAATTGTATTATATGAGTGATGGATGACGAGCTACACGGCAGATGAAAAAACAAGTGCGTTTCCAGTGAAGTTGTGCTATAACTTTCTGTCATTCAATCAATCCCCTGTTTCGGATTTCGTTAATTGCCTACCCTGTCCTAGGCATGAATTTTTCTTCCTACTGACAGTCATAAATGAAGAGGATCACGCATTGTAGCATAATTTTCTACGCCTCAATAAACCCGATGAACTTGGTGGTGATCCATATTCCGCTTTCTGTTTGAGCATCTCCAATTGGGGGTTCGGTCAACAAAACGGTCCTTACCGGTCCAAGTAACGTCATTACTGTGCTGAAGCCAGTCACACACTGTCATGTGAAATTGGGACAGCCACACTTGTGCAACACTGTGGTAATGGTGCTCAAGTGATGGAACGAGGGAAGGGAGAATGAATGCACGAATGAATAAATGAGGACAGAACGGGAAGCGTCACTCCGAATGATCAAGTAATTAATATATCTCACTCGAAGTTCGAGTTGGAAACCGATGGATGTGAACTAATGTTGAAAGAGGACGAACAGACAGTTGGCCAAAGCATGAAGAATGAGGTGACTAATGATTCGATGAGTGAGTGAATGAATAACTGAATGAACTTTGTGACGAGTAATTCATTGGTTAATTAGTTGTGTATTAGTGTTATGGAATCCACAAATAAATGTGATATTTTGTCAAAAACCGTTAGCAGAAACACCAAACAACATAGAATTAGGTGCAGGATGTGGCCTCAGTGTATCTACCGGTGGTCATTCTGTTAACTGAATTTTGGTAACTTTGGGTTTATTGATACTAACTGTGAGCATGCAGTTCGCTTTGGAATCTAATTTCTTTACAAGCAGTTATGGTTACTGCTGTTCTTATAAAGAGAGTTAAAAGTATTTGACACTTCATCTAAAAATATTGGATCTGCCTTCGTTACGTTGAAAATATGTATTATAGGAACCAATTGTTTGGTGCTTAACGTGTTGATCATTTTCAAACAAATCACAGGAAACAGTGTTCTCGTGATTTCGAACTGTGAGTTCAGCTTTGATACTACATGAATATAACGTGCTATTACTAAAATATAGCTTGGACTGTGTGTTCTGTCTCCTAAGGAGAAAGTGCTCACTACTCACCTCCTATTCGATAGTACCACTCGTCTTTGGTAGAAATGAAAAGGCGTTGTACTGAGCCTGTTCCGCTGATTGGTTGTACATTTTGTTTGTGTAGTGAAATTCAGAAGCTATTTAATGAAGTATTTAGACGGCAAGCCGGAAGAGGTGGTTACAAGTAGAATATGGGGAAAACCGTATGACTATTGCCATGTGAAAATTTCGTCGATTTTCCCAGTTTCCTTGGTTCCTTTTACAAATGTATGGATCAAACTCAAATTCCCATGGATTTATGCTTGCTCACTCACTCTCTCTCTCCCTCTCTTCCTCTCTCTCTAGCCTACCTTTCTCTCGTCCTTTTCGTTTTTGCTCTCTCTTACTCTTCCTTTCTCTTGTTCTGCGTTGATTGCTGTGTGACATTTGACCTTCTTTGCAGTTCATATAAAATCTAATCTCCAGGAGACATCTTTTTGATCATGTTTTGTTTGTTCTTGTAACCAGTGGTAGCGATCCACGTTTCGTTGGTAACAAAAACGAAGACTGTACTCCCGACAAACGACTGTGGGTGGTTTCGGTTGAATTGGGAAATCATTTATCAAGGGAACAGTTGGGTAGATTTAAGTACGCACACACACAAACGTACATGCAAACTTGTACAGTTTTGCACAAACTCTCTTCTCAGTGTGTGACAAGACCTGTACGAAGCATACAGCATCGAAACAGACATGGTAGTAAGCAAGACTGGTTATTTTACCTTGGCATTATCACACATTTGTCATTTGTCAACGGGGCAAATGTGCGCGGTCAACGCGACTGTCCACAACAAGACGCGGTAGTCTGTGAAACATCTGAAATTCTCATTTATCAATTACTGAGTTACGATTTGGTTCATTTATTGTTTTTCTCGGTTTTACAGCGTCTTACATCTCCCGTCGCATACATGCTTACAGAGAGAGTGAGAGAGAGATTATTGGAAGCAGACTCCCTTGGGTAGACCAATGAGTCAGCCTGTCAGACAAACACTTTCTGAAATTCCTTTTATTCTTTCTTAGTTCGCCACCGTCCACCAAAAAAATCCTTTTTTCGGAGCGTTCTGAATTCTCGAAACAAACCATATCCAATCTCGCCCTTCAGCTCGCTCGAGTGCTACGTCTTTCTAAAGGTTTGTGGTTCATTTTTTGGTGCTTCATCAGTATGCCAATTTTTATTCCTCAATATCATCTGCGATGTTCACAAAGAAGATAAGATTCTATGAAACCGGATGGATCTAACCGAACTTGTGTGTGCGTGTGCGTGTGCGTGTGCGTGTGTGTGTGTGTGTGTGTGTGTGTGTGTGTGTGTGTGTGTAAATGTGAGTGTGTGTGAACCTTTCTACACAGATAACCGGGCTAATCGATTGTCCCTACTGAAGAGGCTCACAGTCCGTTGCAGTTTGTAAGGGTAACCAAGATAGAATTTATTCGGTAAACGTACAAAGCTCTTTCGTTGTGGCTTGCTGGTTGCTCAGCCGATAGACCCAGCGCGCAAAACCAAAAATCGCAAGGCGGCCATGCATAGTTCAAATCGCCCGGAGACCGACTTCGATATTAGACCAAACATTTGCCAGACTGAGTTAGTCGTCTATCACATTATGTAAAACTTTGATCTCTGGCCTCTGAAGTCGAATGTGGGGAAAAGATTCCCGCCTTTCCGTCGAAACTGAGAATAAATTATCGACCACTTTCATATCGTAACTCGAGAGAGAAAATACTGGAAAAATTGAACTCAGAGCGTATTTACCGATTAGCCGCTGTGAAAGCAGCTAACGAATAAAGAGTTATTCATCAACGCTGTCATAAACTTTATGCGATGCTTAGCTGCACATGAAATGGTGCAGCACCGCGTAATAATATAGTCAACCCAGAAGAAATTCTGGTACGACAAGATGAAAACACTTATATTCTGAACCTGACGAATCCTGTATTGTTCAGATTTTCAAGGTAAATCTCGAAGCGAAGCACCTCCAACCTACCGATGTAATGAACTGTGCGACGTGAATGTCATTAGAATGCGTTTTTGGGGGGGAATTTCCATTCAAAAATCACGTGTTCTGATCTCTTCGAGTCTTATCGATAATCAAAACGAGTTGTGATGTAATCCGAATTCCTTCGTGTGTGTTTAAAACGCTACCCCCTTTGTTGGATACTTTTTGATGGCTTTAGATAGGCCGATAGCTGACGCAGTCTAGTTTCTTTCATAATAATGCAAGGAAGTTTGTACATTAACTGGCAAATTTCCTCAGAAGTATTTTTTGCTCTCTGAAAAATCTTGTTCTTTCACAATGCTATGCGTTCATTTTTTTTATCCGCTGTTTCTTGTGCTGGCATCATATTTTACATGAATACTGCGGAAAAATAGTTTTTCCTAATAGAGAGATTCAAATAAATGTATTTCACCAAAACACATGCTTGATGGGCTCACAGAATTTCATCCAATTCTTCCCTACTGGACAGGTGGAATTTTCCGGGATTTATTCGGATCTTTATTGACCTTACTAGAAGTAAGGTGGAAAATCCAACGAAATCATGCACATGATCTTCGTAAGACGGTCATTTGTTCAACACAAACTGACATTTTCTCTCGCTTTCCCCGGTGAAACTGCCATCAACCACGAAAACATCGTGAAGCAGCAAGTTACTGTGGTATTCTTCGAATATGCTCTGATTTATTCCCCCTTATTATCTATACAAACGTACGGTTGTCAAGTTCAGCATGAAGAATTGATCCTGATGAGATAACGACTTAGGCATCCGTGATGAAACCAGCTTGCCGTTCATTTCACACACAGTTTTAAAAATTATCCAATGCTCGGCATTCCACCAATTTTTCGCCTTTCAAACCTCAGGCAAATTTATCACGGTAACCAAAATGATTCAGGCCCAACTGACCTCAGACCACCAATTGAACCAATAAAAACTAAGTTATGTTATTTAAAATTTTATATTTTTACCTTTTGTTAACTATTCTATGAGATAATTTAGGAAGGAGAATTTCATTGAGATCGACAATTTTTCGGGCACAGATTTCGACGGCGTTGGATTTTGCTGGGTAGGACTGCGTTTTCCGTTGGTAATGTCTTCCTGAAAACTACTGACTAACCGGAAATGGTATTGATAAAGAATTATGGGCATCAAGAAAGACACTCACACAAGCACAATACCCAGATACACAAACGAAATGGTTCGATAAAGGAAATTTGAGATCAAAACGGACTGACAACTTACGGTCCTTGTTCCATTCAAGTCAAAATTTATCCAACAAAAAGCGGCCCTGTCAGGAAAGGGGTATATGACAAAACTAGGAGCAAGATTCAAAAAGTGACTCTCATGGAATGGATACGTGTGTGTGTGTGTGTGTGTGTGTGTGTGTGATAGCATGGGTGAGGAAGGTGATATTGCCATATTTTGCCAACGTCAGTACCATTTGTTCTCGATGGTAAAATCAGATGATCAAGCCGCTGGAATTTGTGCGATTGAATATTAGAAGAATATTAGAGATAGAGAGAGAGAGAATAGGGAGGGGGTGGGGAGCCAGAACAGGAAACCAGAAACGATTACCGCTGTATTGTGACACCAGTTATCATTTGGCGTGAATAGCTGCTGTTGCGAGCGACAAACGTAGCTGATACTTAGGTCAATTTCTGTACATTATATCACTAATAAGTATCTATACCATCTGGAATTCTAACGTCCGAATATTTCACAGAAAATTGGTGTTAGAGCTTAAACAATCAAAAAAATGAGACCAATCGACCACTGAGCCTGGACAGTGGTCCCTGGCACAATGCCTGTTGGGTCAATAATGGGTAGATCGTGTTGAAGTTATTGGAAACAATTATATCGGTATTAGTATACAACTTGCCAGATGGTGTATTTTATTGTGGCAACTTGGTAACCTGGAGCAGAAAATGGTAGCAAGAGAATTCAACTAGTAATAAACCGTGAAGAAAAGCGCAACCGATAAGACCACAGAGGAATGTCCAGATTGTACATAGTGCAGTTTACGCTATTATGGCTTCACACGGAACGGATGTTGTCCTTGATGATCGAGCAGTGAAATCGCATGGATTGGGTAGTGCTGGGATGAGTGTTTTTTACCAATTGGTCCAAGGTTTCATTCTCAGTTTTGACAAGCCTTCAGACAGATTGTCATTCAAACATAGTGGAACAAAACAAAACTGTTTCAAAACGGACTGCTGTAAAGGTGAACGCACAAATCAGTGCTTTCACTGCGAAACAGAACCTTGAACTTTCACATCACGTGGAAGGAGTAAGGCTTCGAAAATGGTAATGGATTATCCAGAAGGAATCAACACAGTGGTAAGCGCTGTAAGTAAGGAAGTAACACAATATCAGATTCATAGTATAAACCGTTTCCATGAAATGTGCCAGCTGAGCAAAATGGGCAAATTTAAACTCAGTCTGATTCGTAAAAATAAGTGTCTGGTCTGACAGACCCAGCGCTAAAAAGAGCCAAGCATAACTTCTGTATTCGACGAAACGGGCACTTAGTTCAAAGACCAAACAAAAAATGACAAATTCACCTCGGATTAGCGGTCTCTTAAGTTTTCGCATTTGTGTGTCCTACGACTAATCTGGTGAGCATAGACTGTGGCTTCTTTTGTTATCTTAAGTGATCCTCTAAAGTGAAATCAAACTTACTGTCTTTGCATCTCATTAATGCAATCATTCAATAATTCAATCAAATACACACCACTTTTCCACTACCAAGGTTTACAATCAAGTACCGTGAATGAAGGAGCAAAAGTATTACTTAAGCAAGCAACGTAATCTACTTCTTCCGCCATTCAGATTCCATTCATTTCCGTCACTTTTCTCACACCATTCAAATTAAATTTTTTTCATCCATGACTTATGGTATTATGAAGGAAAAAATGACTAATTTGATGATATGAGGACTGAGAGCACTAAGTTGCGTAGGGACTTATTAGGATAAATGTGATGGTCAACGAGGTGGTGGCTGATCGTTGATGACGAAGATTGAACAAACCAGCAAAAGTATACCACTGTTACTAATACCAGTACTAGTACTACTGTTGCACTCCACAAGACGGGCCTGGACACCAAAGCGCACACCAGAAACAGCTCCTTCGGGCATTAACAAAGCCAACCAAGAGTACAAACATTGTCATTTGCAAAGTAGCCGTCTTGTTCATTTGAAGATAGTCACCGTCCGACGGAGGAGCAGTCGTGTGGTTCACCTGTTGTCGTTCACTTTATTGCGTTTAGTCGTTCGGGCATAATGGTGTTGGTAATCCACAACTGTCCATAGTCCCGTTTTCAGCAATCAACTACTTGCTTAGTAGCATATACACTCACCACACTACTACTACCTCTGCTACCACTACTAATACTTCCTTCAAAAGGAGTTACACGATGCTCTGGATTGTGTTCTATCGTTCCTTGATTGCCTTCATCTTTGAACGTAGTCAGCCTCACGTGGTAGCCCCTTGTTACCTGACCACTGACGTAGCTTTTCAGGATGGATAAGCCATTCAGAATTAATACATGTATAACCAGAAATCATAATGGAATTCAATACGGCAAATTGTTGCAAGCGAGCCTATGTCAAACCTGTACCGTGAGGCCGTGGAAGAGTCTGTAACCACAGTCTGAACTATCTGGGCTCCGTGTGACGTTGCAATCTCTGCTATCAGTTTGGTTATTTAACACTAGAGCCCTTTTGGTTCATGCTTATGTATGACTGTAGTAGAAGCGGAATACCTCACAGCAACCAGCATCCAGATCCCGAGACTTGGAATAGCAGCGAACCACATAAGGTCTAAAAAGATCAAATGTTGCAAAGAGAAGGCCGATGGCAGATTACTATTTACCATCAAAGTAACCAGCGAAGGCAGGATTCGAACCCCTGACGTCTGTGGAGATAGGTCAATGCTCTTAACCCCTTTGCCAACACTGGTTGCTTCCGTCGACCTACTACTCAGCCGGTAGTAATCAAGTGATGCAATTCCCTATCCATCACGTTTCAGCTACCAGGAATGAAATCCCACCACCACCGTCGATCGATCTTTAGTGGCAAATAAAAATTGATTATGGCGTGGATCGGTACCACAGACGATCTTTTGAATAAAGTCTTATGTAGTCCATTCACAGCAAGCTCAGTTGTATGTCACAAGTGTCAGTGGATGCCTCTTTCTGAAGAATCCACCAGGGAATCAAAATAAGGATTTGATGGCTATTCTTTTGTGGGCTAAAGGCAGCTTATTTCGAGATTGACCAATCTGCGGTCTGTCGTTGAAATTTTGGGCAAAAAGTAGTATCAGTGTCGTTCTCAAGGTTAGTTTCAACTAGCCCGAAGGAAACTATCTCTGAATCAGAATGGTAACTGGAAAATTGCCACGGTCCGACTTTTCTGTTATCGCAGGTAACTATTTCAAGGCGGACTTGCAATCGCATCTTATGATTCCTTCATGCGCTCCTTAGTAAGGAGCATCTGTCTGCAACCCTGAAGCAAAACATTTGAGATTGCAATGTGCAATACCCTCACCGAGTGTACAAGTACGAATACCAGGAAAGCATACCCGGTGAGTGGAAATAACAGTGAAATCGGTCGTGTGCTTCCGAGAAACTCTGTCTACCCATCGGTTTACTACGTGGTTCCTTGCCAAAAATTTCACTGTTTCCTTTACAACTTCTCAGAAATCGTGCATGAAGCCTTTGTGGCTAAGTTGCCGCATCCCTTCAATTGTCGTTACGCATAAGGGTAGGTTAGAATCATTTTCGTGATAGTTTGCCTTACGGTTACAACAAGACTTTGTTCTGAGGTCCTTCTGACGCATGACTAAGAATTCCGTCTTCCGTGGATCACAGACAGCAAGTATTTTGCCGAGGAGAGAGATGACTGGTCTTCGCGAGCTCCCTACCGGAATTCACAATCACCCCGCTATCCACACTGTTGGTCTATCGGATAAGCTTTTCGCCGTCTGCCAATTAGGAAATTGTACCGACGTGCGGTCTCTATGCTGGTGATTAGTCTGAAAGATGCTTCGATTGTCAGCGATTCAAATTTGACATTTCATGGTTTGTCGCCGGGCTATAGTCCTGATACATTAGACGAAATCATCCAACGAATCATTGTGTAGACTGGCACAAAAAGGGACATGACATTTCAGGGTCACGCCATAAGCAGTTGACATCCCAAGTCCCATTTGATTCACCCCACCATTATGTGCTGATGGCGAATCAACTCGGTTAGCTATTCCACAGAACAACTAAGAAATGTATCCGAACAGACCCACAAAATGACTAATGATAGGCTATGGGGAGAAATGCAGGGTTCCCGAAATGCTTCCGTTTTGCGGTTGGTATTGGTGACATTTTCCAAACTAACAGCAACAAGATTGAAGAGAGCCAAGAAACTGGATGTGAAAAGCGTACTTGCCGCAAAACTGTCATTTTTGCCCAGAGAGATAATATATCACAAAATCTGAATGGACTGTACAAATTAATTTTCCATCACTGGCTAGAAATGTATATAAAATCCGGGGTCTTGTATTCTTCGGTGGATGCTTTCACTCTGATCTCGATCAGGTGATCATGAACACTGAAGAGGCTGACCCATACAAGCGCTCGCTGAGAACACATATTACAGGTAAAAGAATGATATCCTCAGGATCTTCAAAATGGAAAGTTCGTTTTCGGGCTAAATAAGAGTAGTTTGTCCAGTCATTACGGAGGATCATGTTTGATGCAGTCCAACTGTATCTCCCCCCAAAGTGTCCAATCTTTATATCTTTAACGGTCAAATTCAAAGAACTGGCTTTTATTAGGCCATCGACCTTTTCACATCATTGACACAATTGTTTTTAAGTTGATCCAAATGTTTAAAGTAGTCTATCCATGCGCAGATACCACTCAGGTTTTAGTATCGAGTGGGCTCCATCACTTGAACAAATGATGCTTAGGAGCCATCGAACGCTTCGTGACGAGATCACTTTGGTGGTTCAACGACTTCTGATGGCCGAGCTTGGCGTTTCTTTCGCAAACGTTTAACCATCAGTCGAGAAGACATCGTCAGTGCACAGGGTGTCACCTCGACTGGTGGTTAAAAGTTTGCGAACTAAAAGCCCGGCTCAGCGGTCCCAACCTGAGGTACAATCAACACCAATTTTCAGAAATATCAAGATAATATTGGTTGCCTGTAAGAGTGAGTGAAACGTGGTTAAGAGATTTATACAGGTTTGGTGTCAAAAGAAACTGTACAGAGCTCATTGTGTTTTATCTAAAAATCTGTCGCCAGAATTGGTTGTACACAGTTCACTCCAAATTCCATGGTACCGAGAAAATCTTTGAGTTGACATTTATGTAATTTTGGTCATGAATGATACTAAATCAAAGAGTAAAATGACAATCTGAAATTCTTACCTGTAAACGGTCTGAACACAACACATTTCTACTAAGTACATACAGAGATATGCATACTGCCAGATAAATTGATCAACTCTGTTGTTCTGACACACTAGCTAGAAAAGCCTACGGGAACATCCAATCATGGATATCAAGGCGTCATGTAAAATACTGAATCCCGTAAGCGAAGTTTACTCGTGACGGGACCAGAGTGGAATCAGCTTCACACACACACACACACACACACACACACACACACACACACACACACACACACACACACACAGAGGCACACAGAAACATACGTATCATAATGATTCACTTAAAGGACTCCGGGTGAAAGCTGATCATCAGTTACAACAGATTAAGGCGACCGACTCACAAAAAACGCTGTCATAAGCGCGTGAGTGTGCATGGCCTTGAGGACCATATGCTGATTTTATCACCTCTTAAGAAGTACTACAGTGAAAATTATTGATCACCAAAAAGTGAAACTTTGTGCAAACCGTGATTTATTCTAGTTCAAACCAGTCAGAAAATAGCAGTTTTCTGGCTCAAACAAGTTTCATGACAAAGAAAGCAACAGCCGTTTTGACTGACTAAATCAACGCTGTGAAAAGGTCAATCGTCCGTTCACTCTTGAAAAAGAGAAGCTACTTTTCAAACTTTCCGATGAAAAATACTGTTTGTCAAAAGATAGCAGATCACAAATGTTATTGTACTTCAGCGGGTCCGGGAAAAAATTGTGGTCTTTTTGAGAGAGTAAAAGAGTAGTGACCAAAGCCGTACCGCTTTTATACCATCTGAGGGTGAAACTGTGTTAGTTTACCCGATAGGACTTTGTGCTGACAATAAGCAGAAGAAGAAAAAGAAAAAACGGGCAACCTCAAATCGAAAATATTCAAAGATCATTTTTAGAGCATTAGACTTTTTATTTGGGGATTCTATGGTTTTTCTTTTGTACAGAGAATTCTCATCCTAAGCGGTTCTGATAACTTTCCAAACCAGTTGGATTGAAGTTGAGGGGAGAAATACAAAGGCAGCTGAAATCAGTTTACGAAATAGTACCCAGGTGTCCAGAAAGGTCTCTGCAAAGGTGGATCGTTTACCTATGGAGTACGTACGGAATTTGTGAGTTTGTATTGTGACAAGTGAAACCATGTTTTACCGGTGAGTCAGGCGACAGAATTGTGAATGAACTACTCTAACTACGAGGTTGACGACGTGAGCAAAACGTGTCGAATGTTGACGGCAATTTATCAGAATTCTAAAAACTTTATTCCTGAAGTCCGTGGGGGCTCCGTACCGTGCTCATTTCATACGATAGCTTATGAAATACCAGTTTTCCTCATCACGCTCTAGTTCAGGTTTGAATATTTTATTACATGAGAAATAATAACGCATATGAAAATGAATAAATTCTATCCTAGAATACGCCCATCGATCCATGAAAAAACTTGTAATATATATATATATATATATATATATATATATATATATATATATATATATATATATATACATATATATATATGTACATATATATATATATATAATGTGTGTGTATATATATATGTATACGTACACACATATTCACGTGCAAACCATATTCAGTGTTTATAAGCTACTTCAACAACTTGGTCATTCACTAATCTGTAGACCGAAAGCAACGTGATAACTCTAATGTTCTAGGTTTGCCTTCTGAAGTGCGTTGTATATCAGACTGGCTGTCCATTCAAAATGCGAAACACAATTATGCATGAAATAAACTCACCAGTATGACTAGGTGTGTTCATTGCTTCGGTGCAGATGCCCCGGTGTGTTTGTTCGCATTTATAATCCGAAGCACTGCATGCCCAGATAGCTGTGTAAACACGATGTTAATCTTGTGTGCACTGTTGCACGCGATTAGGCTTTTGTCATTTGTATGTCGTTCGGCTTTTTTCCATCTTTGTTATTTACCAAAACCGACCCTGGAAACTTAATCCGTGTAAATGCGTGTGAAAGGAGTGCTTTTTACCCGTGCATATGGATCCACCGTCTGTCGATAATTTTGCATCTGTCCTAAAAACAGTTCACGGTACTAGACTGATGTCATTTACCAAATAATCAAAGATATATGAAAAACTAAAGATGTCTATCTAATTCAGTCCCAAGTACACTAATAAGAAGACATTTCTGTCGTCGAAACACTTCGTTTTATTGGCTCAGAACACACTGTTCACATTAGACAAAAAGACTCACGGTCAGCAGCCCTTGCAACATAGATCAACTGGATCAAACTAGTACTGGGTATCTTATCTCCTGTTTGATTGACTGGTAATACGACCAGCCACCTTATTGACACGAGTCCTTTCTCGTCTTATAGATCCGTAATCCTGTCGATCGCAAAACTTTTGGCTCAAAGCTTGAATTAGAGTCTGAAGGGGAGCTCACGTGCTATCAGCTGAGGCGACTAGGTCGTCTGTCGAAAAATGAGTCCAGATGAACCCTCACAATATCTAACTATCATCCAGTCAATCAACCAATCTATCCATCTACCTATCTATCTATCTATCTATCTATCTATCTATCTATCTATCTATCTATCTATCTATCTATCTATCTATCTATCTATCTATCTATCTATCTATCTATCTATCTATCTATCTATCTATCTATCTATCTATCTATCTATCTATCTATCTATCTATCTATCTATCTATCTATCTATCTATCTATCTATCTATCTATCTATCTATCTATCTATCTATCTATCTATCTATCTATCTATCTATCTATCTATCTATCTATCTATCTATCTATCTATCTATCTATCTATCTATCTATCTATCTATCTATCTATCTATCTATCTATCTATCTATCTATCTATCTATCTATCTATCTATCTATCTATCTATCTATCTATCTATCTATCTATCTATCTATCTATCTATCTATCTATCTATCTATCTATCTATCTATCTATCTATCTATCTATCTATCTATCTATCTATCTATCTATCTATCTATCTATCTATCTATCTATCTATCTATCTATCTATCTATCTCTCTCTCTCTCTCTCTCTCTCTCTCTCTCTCTCTCTATATATATATATATATATATATATATATATATATATTCATAGTTTCATCATGATTTGTTCACCTATACTTAAATTCATCAACCTACTTTTGGTCTACGCAACTTCACTTTCGACCAACTCGATGGATGACATCCTAGAATTATTCGGTTCCCCATTTGGTTAGTTGCTTTAAGTCTCGAGTTCATTTTTACTGGTTTTGAATTGGCTCTGTTCGTAATTATAATTTTAATTGGAGCGTGCATAAACAATTTTATGAGACAAGGTGTCCTGGTAATTTGTTTCTTATTCTGAAAATCGTATCCCTTCAGCAAATCATCTGCATCCGGAACGAGGTACCTAAAGGTCACCCCGGGATTCTATCTGAATGGGCCTTTGTATTGCCTACGTGTGATGGCTCACGTCCTGATTCACGTACGAATGATACATCTGGGTTGAACCAATGAAGCTCGTTAGCAGCTATGACTTTCTTACTTTGAAGTCAGCAGAATTACGGACTTTGATTACTTCATCACCCGCGGGTTACATGACTCATTCGGACATCCTGACTGGCACCCCGGGAAGTACTGAATTACATTAAACTTTTAAAACAATTTATGATCACCTAGTTTTATTGCAAGTTTTACAAAACAGTCCAAAAACGGTCACCGCACGTTCGCCAAAGTAGGATTATCTGTTCTCCACAAAAGCAGGGCATTCGAAAACAGTTCCTCCTTGCGATGCTTGTCGTAGCAAATTCGTGAGACGCAATAATTCATCTGACAGCAGTCGATAATAATATTAGAAGCCATGTTTATTCGCCCCGGTCTTGGACCACAGTGTCAAGTAAAGGAGCAAGTAACACAGTTATTTCCGGAAATGGTCATCATCCGAATAGTGCAAGTCTTCGGTTGTAGACATTTACCATTATGACCCGTACCATTTTCTGTCATCCCATCTCCAATGTAAAATCTTTTAAATTCAGGATCCGTGCATCGCAGCCGCCAACCCTGTAGAGGGTATAATCTTAGGCATGGATATGTTCATCACCCGCTGAACTAATCCCGAGAGACTTAAATCATCCGAGAGGTTCGCGCATGCAACCTAGAAGCACTCGAATATGAGGCTCGAAAGGTTCAACCGTCCTCTGTGTTACCTTGTAGCTAGGCAGCTGGAACACACGCGGCCGTGTCCACGACTCGTTTCAAATTTTTGCCGGGGTCGGTAACTCAACCTTTGGATCAATTCAAAAGATGCTGTCCATGTGGGTCCAAAAACAATTTAATTTGAAAAGCGAAATCAGAATTCTATATTACACGATTTATGCCCAGGACAATTTTGTCACATCTCTAAACAGTACCAATTACAGACAACAATTAATGTCACAGTTTCTTTATATAAAATAAACCATGACAACCAAACCACGAACATGTGTATTTCACCATGGTAAACACTGTGTCACATACCGTTCTTTCTGTTTTGCACATCGGTGGTTTACATCGTTTAATTACTGTTGCTTCGGCCAATCTAAGCAGTTTCGTGTTTTCTGTTCTATGAATGGTCCGAAACTCCTTGTCCTTCGCAAGTTGGCATTTCGTCACCAGTAATCGGTGAGCCATTGAACAGGATGATTCTACTGTGTAACATATTCACGGCCTTTCTTCTTCATTGCTCTTATTTGAGCGTATCTTTAGGGTCAAAATTACTACCAGTAATTTATGTGAAATTCTGCCTCCACTCAGAAACTCGCAAACTCCTGACCCGGATGGCATCCTAAGCATTCGGTAGAAGAACTGAACTCTATTATCTGCTCATATTCTTCGGTATTTATCATACCTGTCACCATAAAACAATTTGTCTCCCTCATCTTGGAAAACCTTTCATGTTTTCCATCCCAAAGTGTGACTAGCTCTCCCAACCTTATAACTACCGACCCACCTCTCACACACATACACCACTTTTGTTTAAAGTTATCAAGACCGTGATCACAACGCAATCTCTACCGTATCCGGAAAGCCACTCACTAATAAGTGATCAAAAATGTGTTTTTTGTCGTCAATGATCCAGTGATTATTTCCTGGCATACTCATCCCATATCTAGTCCTCCGTGAGGAACAGTCATGGCTGATCTCATTCGGTGTCGATAGATATCGTCAAAGCTTTTGGTCAAGTGTAGCATGACGATTTTCTGTCATAGCTACCTGTAATTGAATTGTCGCCTGAACTTATTTTCCTGACTGGAATTTTCCTCATTGGACGCTTTATTGCGACCCGAGTCGACGGATGGGGTGAGGTATCGTCATCTTCATTATTCCTCAAACTTGTCCAACGCAAAGCCACTTGTCTCATTGCTGACTTCGCAGTGGTCTCTTCTGTCCAGTCACTAGGCGATCGCTGAGCCGCTGTTGCATTCTCGCTCTTCCACCGTTGTTATCAGGGACACTTCTCACAGTAACTTGCTTCGGCGGTTCCTAATCCCCTCGGTTTCAATCACTTGTCCCGTTACGCAGGCGGCATGGCTTCCTTATAAAGAAACTGAACCAAACTCTCTCGCCGTTGGTTTACACTTTTCATTTTATCCAAGAGGCTGGGGCAATAACGAACACATCCTCCACCTCTGCATTTCATTTCTCCCTGATTTTCACGAAATTAAACACGGCATCGTCAAGCTCAGTTTCGCATGATTGTTCTGCACACTGTACAATTATTACGCAATGAGTTCTACTCCACATGATACAGTTCGTGTATATCTCGTATTACAAGTACTACTAGTACACTTACTTCTAAAACTCACCCTGCTACTACTACTACTACTACTACTACTACTACTACTATTACTACTACTACTACTATTACTACTACTACCACAATCACTTTTATTTAGTGTCCTCGTGATGTAATAAAAATGATCTTGATTATTTGTTTCCGTTCGATGAAGATAACCGATAGCCTATTGTTGATTAACACAGAATCGGAAAGAAAAGAAAGGAATTGCCAGAGCCATTGGACAGAGACAATGCTCAAAAGCTAAGTCACACAAAGCTGGACAATCACAACTGCTATCGTCACCAACAATGTGCTTCTTTGTTCCAGTGAATTCAGTCTACTCTTTGGATGGGACAAAGCACAAAAGACCTAACAACGCGAAAAGAAAGACAGAGTTTCAGGATACGAGAAACAAGTAGACTGGATGCTCAGTCCTTTATGGTCACCATGACACCGGTGAGTAGAGGGGCTATTTGTGTGCTTGATTTCTTTCGCATTCCCTAAATGGGACGGTAGCTTGCGTTGTTCTGCTCAGACAGAATGGATGGAAAGCGTTAACCAACAAACATGTCCGCTTGGATGACGTTTGGATGTGTGCGAACATGACTCACAGACGCACTGAAGTGAATGGAACACAGGATATTGGGGCTTAATCATTCATCGATCCTTTGTCAACATGATAATCACCGTTGTTGTTGTTGTCGTCATCCTCATCAACTGTCTTCAAAAGAATGATATGCTTTTACGGGACTCAGGATACGGAATTCATCGTTCAATGGGAGACTGCAACAACCAGGGGGGAGGGGAAGAAAAGAAGGAAATTATCTCTAATCTACCGGTCTCTCCAGACACGTTTTCAGGTCCACTCCTTCCGTTCTGTTACACCCACGTAGACGAGTGTGTGTGTGTGTGTGTGTGTGTGTGCATATATATATATATCTATATGTGTGTTTATCTGCGTGAGTCACGTTCAAAGACTGTGAGCCTGATGAAAATCTCCGGATTTCTTTTTAAATAGAATATCCGTCAGTTTATAACTTTTCACCCACTGGGGAATTTCAAAAACTTCATCAGAGTAAAAAGAAGCACTCGGATGAGTTGTTTGTTTTTCTGAAAATGAAGATATGAGGAAGTTTCTTCCTTTAAAAAATGGAGTATTTAAAGGAATTGAATAGTGGTCGAACTCCATGGGCTAATTATAAGACCTCTTGTTTCACTGAGGTACCTATTGAAAAAGCGACCATAACGAGGATCGATTGTCATTCGAGTAACAGGTAGTTGCGATTTAAAACTAGAGACTGACCGATGCTATAATACTTAGACTGACAAGAAGTAATCTGTGGTGTTCGAATGGTTTAGGGTTTTTGCCTACCACATCGAAGTTCAAAAGTTCAAATACGATCACTGCCGGTCACGTTGGTGGTAGACAGTAATCCACTGTGGTCCGTCTCGTTGACACACCCGACCTATTAAGGTCTAGTGCTGTTCTCTACCACTCCAAGTCTCGGAGTCTGGTTGCCGGCTATCCTAAGTAGAGCAGCGGGCCTTTGAGGCTGTGCGATATTCCGCTTCCACAGTAGTCATACGCAAGCAAGCAATAAGAAAATCCAGATGATGCGGCGGTAACTTGGGTGTCCCATTAGGGGCTCCGCAGATGTACAGTGCACAAATGATGATTCTCAAAGCTTTTAAAAATTGATGTTGGTCGTAGCTCAGGTTGGTGGTTCTCAACAGCTTGGGATCGCTAAGCCTGACTTTTAGTTCTTAAACGTCTCATCACCAGTCGAGGTGACACCGTCAGAGCACATGAGGTACTCCGCACTCATCTGCGCGTTGTCGATGCCACCTCGACCGGTGATGATACTTTTGTGAACTAAACGCCAGCCTCAGCGATCAGCTGATATTTCCCTACAAGTCCGGTGAAAAATCATCTGTTCAGTGCTTCCACAGTTTTCAGTTGTGAGTTAGAAGTTGATAAGGAATTGCAATTTCCTACATTTCATACTGAAATAGAAAGTGTCAGAAAATCTTATTTCGTGGGCATTTTTTTCGAATCATGTTACTCATTTTGTAAAATTCCGATTTGCCTCAACAACAACAAAATTGCATTTCCCACGTCACTTGGTCCACTAGTTTCTCGTTCTTGTAAACCACCCAATTCTTCATAAGTGAAGATGGAATCACCCGTAAATTGCCAGTGTTCGTTCACAGGAAGAATAGTGATCGAATGTTTGCTGAATAAACCAGCTCTTTTGAAGTTTTCATCTGTGTTATTAGATTGGGTGGGAAATCATGTAAACTGATGAAATAAGTCGTCATGAGTAACTGCTCTTTTTCGTACGATGAAGATTCGACGGATTTCCAGTGGTGATTTGAGCATTTTCACTGTATAACGCTTCACATAAACAATTCAAATCTCCCGCTATGGAAACTGATCAAGCTTGTTTAATACGACAGCTACAAATGTGCGGTGTGTTTGCAGACTCCTTAGCGATATCCTCCCTCGATGTCAGTAACGTGATCATTGTGGAAGGATTGCGATCCGTGAGTGATTGGAAATAGTGAAAAAGGGTGCCCTACAGTTCAGCAGAAATAAAAATCACACAAAAGGATTAGGAAGGACAGAATGAAGACAACTATTGCGAGATGTTAATATTTAACATGGACTGCGTTTTACAATAAACGCTTCAGTCCGGGACATTTTTCGAAGAGTTTTTCACTAGCCCTGTTCAAACAGGAGTTGGTGGTTAACGTGACGAATTCGGTCAGAATGACCTCTGATACATAAACTTTTCGGATTGAAATGAAATGAATAATTGCACTGAGGCACTACAATGATTTACCGTGCCACTAGGAGAATTCAGTCTGGTCTATCCTACTAAATTTGGGAATTTTCCCCGGACAACTGTCATGGGTATCTACCCGTGTGCCCAGGAATGAACAAATATCCTTTATTCGGTCTCAGTCACTCGAGTTTAACCTGATATTTTGTCAGTTTCAACTTCAGGATTTCCCTAAGGAAGATGGACCGACCCAGAAGACATAAGCCTAGTACGAAAACCCATACTACCAGCTGAAAGGTCTTTCACCTACCTCATTTGGTGTTGAGGGACCATTCCAAGAGAAATGGGTTGACTTTTTCTACGCACACCCGAGCAACGTTGTATGACTCCAAAACATTGACTGGCAATAAAGAAATTAGGACAAATTACCGAGATATAATTTCACAAACCAGTCAAATGTATACGTGGGGATCATGACGAAAGACACATACTAGACTAGACTAAAATGAGCCAGGTGCCAGTGGACAATGACAACTACGAAATAGACGAAACACCGGAACACACTTATCACACGAAATGTTCAAATAACCCTAACTTACAAATGCTATTTCTGAGTGATTTGTGTTTCTGTATTTCTGCACTATCTCCTTAAACCTTTCGGAACAGAAATATCTCGTGTGAAACTGGCCAACAATCCACAAAATAAGTGATCCCATTAAGTCTTATCATCTGCATGTGGAATTCACCTTGTGACAACCCCATTCCAAGTAACTTATTTAGTGGAAAAAATTCCAGTTTTCTTCTGCGAAAGGCTTTCTATCATAGTAGGTTCTGGTTTTTCACAAAAATTTGATTCTTCATAAAATGGTGGAATTTTCATGGCATCTTATCACCTTGTCGAACATCTCACAATCTCTATCTCTTTCAAAATATTTACGATATTTTTTGATATTTCATGTATTGATTTTATTCGATTCGCTTTTGCGCGTACTTGTTACTGACAGAATGACGGTTTAGCTGTGGTCAGTCCGCTAAGCTCAACATTAACTGATGCGTATCTGTTAGCGCCTGAATATAAAATACATGACAGTATTTCTGAAGCAGTTGTATACAAGCATTCGACACCCGTAACATACTGACTTTCACAAATACCACAAAATTCACTGATGCTTCATATGTGTTCAATTTTATCTACCCATATCTGTCTATTTCTTATAGAAATATAGGCGAACTATAGTTTGGATATTTCAGACATCAATATTGCGAGTCAACTAAATGGTACAAATTAGTGTTTTGTTCATAGAAAAGCCAAATGGAGTGGTCAACACGTGAATTTCGCAAACTTTGCATCCATGACGTGCAAATGTGAATTACTGAGAACTACTTGGCATCGTGCCAGACCCACTTGCTCAACCCCAATTCCCCTAGAAGAAATCTTTCTTCGCAAAAAACTTATGGTCAACGATTACCCAACGAAATCAATCAACTTTCTCAGTGGACGAAGACCAAAGGAGGTGATCCAGCTCACGAAGCACTGAACACAGTTACTGAGATTGAACTGATCTTCAAAACGGATTACGTATTTATTGGTCAGCTCTACAAACTCAATTCAACCATGAACCACGCACTCCCAGTTGCACAAATGCGCATTCTACCAACTATCCAAGAGACTCGTCTGGACAGCAGTAAACCGTATCGACCGTTGAATTCCGCTTCAAATATTGTGTATCAGATCAGTTGCAGTTGCGGTGAGTCGTCAGCAGATAAATCCAACTAATCTCGGGACGGATTTCGGAACATACGCCCAAGGGACTGATAGAATCGATGACGAAAACTACATCCGCAGATTAGCTTGACTGAAACCCAGGATCACTTACAATGACTTACCTAACGACAACTAAAATTAATTGACCCGATTTCGCCTTTTACATCCTCGCTAAGTAACGCTAATTTGAAGTTGTTATGCTTCATTGAGACCTTACTAATAAGACTGTGCAAGCCGGTTTTTGCAAAGCATAAACTACTGACTTAGTCAATCCATCTTCCGTGGAGTTAACGGTAGTTCCTTTTTGTACATTGTTAGTGCTTCATGTCCCTTTCATTGTAGTTCTTAATGCAATGTCCATAAGTGTCAGCGTGTTCAAAATGTGCTATTCAGAAGAGTAAGCGAAAAGTTTACCTTTAGCAGTATTTGTCTTCTTTCTGTACTGGTTAGTTGGATGAAAAGTACTCAGTGCTTCAAGCTGCCCAAACAAAGGGATTAGTTAGAAATTGGATCACTTCAATTTCCTATTTACTTTTCGTTACTTCCGATCAAGTCGCCGAATGACATTCGGTATGCGTGAAAGAGTTTGTGTTGTGACAGGGCAGTTATTATCACTTGAAAAATCGATTTTGGAAAAAAAGGAATCATTGGAGCTTTATCATCACTGATTCATTCACGGTGAATAGAGTGTGCCGAATAGGTTTAGACGTATTCCGCGGGTTCATATAAAAAACCTGAACTCGTCATTTGCTTTCGACATAATGGAGAACAAAGATAGTGGACTTCTCATTTGATTCGCTAGGCAAACCAGTTTGTGCAATATGATTAGTTAAAGTTGACTCATTTTTTGGATCTTTATAGCTTAGCACACGTGAAAAAAAGAAATGAAACATGCGTTCGTCCACGATAATAGGACAAGCGATTCCTCTTTACGGTAAAGATAAACCGCTAGTAAATGGATGAAGTGTGTGTGCACAGAGACTGCAGGTAATGTGCGAGCAATAACAATATTCAGACGGTAAGTTAGTAGCCAGCTGAATTGAGCAGAGAGGTATCAAGCAGCAATTTTCCGTCTTTTTCCGAGGCTTACGAATTTGGCCGTATTTTTTGTGCTGTCGTTACTGATTTCGGTTAATTTGCATCACGGTATTCCACTGTTTCCAATTCCACATCAACTTTGTTCCCTCGATAATGGAACAGAATGCGAACTTCTTGATTTTCGTACGAGATATCCCTGGTCCTAACAGAAATTGCGCCAATGTTTCTCTTTCTGTAGAGAATGAAGTAAAACGAATCAAAAACAACGTACATTTGGGAAAATTCATAGCTGCATGGAAAGTTGATTTCTTGAACAGGGATGTTATTTATGAATGAGAACGGTAATCCGCGTCGGATCAGAGTGATTCTAACCTCTGATGAAAAAGGGTCTTCTGTGCCATGGCTGTTATACAGACTGAAAGGGAAGAATGTGGGTCTCCGTCGAAATCTGTACGCCGAGGACACAGGAAAGCATAAACCGATGTTGTGTACGTTGCTCAAAAGCCGAGCCAACGGAGACACTGGGTTTACTAATCAGGGATTTCCGAGTATCAAATTGGCTTTTCCAAGTGCGGTGGATACCATCGAGTATCTACGGATTCATGAACAAGGCAATACTTACAGCGGAGGCGTAAGACAGGTGAGGACAAGCTTTACTTGTGTCGTCTAACGTCAGGGAAGAGCTGATTAAACGGGATGAGCTTGAGGCTTGGGTGCTTTTCCATTCGCCAACACTGGTTGCATTGTCTGAGAAGTGGCCTACCGGAGACGTGATAGACTTAGAGATGGCTCTCCCAGGGTACAATTTTTACCGTGCTGGTAGCAGCCAAGCGAATGCAAACGGAGGCGCGGTGATTTAAATATGAAATGATGTTACACCGACACAGATTATTTAGCGAATATATCAATACGGAATAGACAAATGTCCTCACTGTCGCATAGAATTACCCACCAGGCGATTTTACTTGATCTGTGTCAATTATCGGAATCTAGAACAGAATATCAAATAAATACTGACTGGTGTATGAAAATCGGCAGTTGCTGGTGATTGTCAAGATGTCCAAAATAAAGCAACTAAACAAAGATTGATTGGCAGAAGATCAAATGCCCCAAAACAAATGAATGAAAATGCACGGCGAATACTCCCAAAGATGAGGCACATCAATTCTGAACCAAAAATCCGAAGTCAAAAAGGCCTTATATACACAATAGAAAATTGGAGACCAGGAAATTAATCATCAGCATCAACATCAACATCAACAACAAAATCAGTGATGAGCAAGACCAGCAACATTATCAGCGTCATCATCATCATCATCATCCGAATCATCCGAATCATTATCGTCATCATCATCGTGATCTTTGTCGTAGTCGTGTTCATCATCACCATGCTCTTCGTCATTATCCTTATCGTCCTCATCATCATAATCACTCTCATGAGCACCTTTATCAACACAGGCATCCTCATGCCTTTTCTCTCTATTTTCAACAAAGACGTCATCGTTATCCTCTCCTTTTTCGTCACCGTCTTCATGTTCTTCTTCACGGAATCCCCCTGCTTCGTCATCATCATCATCCTCTTCTTCATCGTCATCGAATGCAACAACATCATCATCTTCATAATCCTCATTGTCATCACCCTCATTATCTTCTTCTTCTTCATCATCCTCTCTCTCATGACCTTCGTCATCACCGTCGTCATAGTCATCCTCACGGCCATCCGAATCCGCGTTTTCCTTCTTTGGCTAATCATCCCTATCTTCTGTTTATTTTTCTTGACCATCCTGCAATCCTGTCGTTTATTTTTCTATTTCATACTCGGTGATTTTTCATCTTTCTCTTCAATGCCCCAATTCGTTTAGGTTTACTTCTCTCCGTGTCCCTTCGCAGTTATTCTCTAAATGTTCTTTTCCTTATCAGCTTGATTTCTGCAGCAGCCGTACATGTTTTCGTTAGAGACCAATCCATGCCTTCCGTCTTGATTACTTATGTGGTCTTCATCACGGATGTAGTCACCACTACAGGGATTTCACTTCTCAAAATGGATAATTTGTGTTTCACATCCACTCTTAGCAGTCATTTTTATAGGGCTAGTCAAAGAACATTTCCCGATGCTGTACCCGTCGCTCAACCCGTGTTGGACAACGGAAGTCACGACAACTCCCCCCCCCACCGAAGGCTGATACGCGAAAAGTACTTACAGGCCTTCGATGTACGTGGAAACACTGGGTATGCGACCTCCGGAAGAAAGTGCTACCTCAGTGAAATAACTCATCTGTCTGTTCTTTTTTTGTATTATGGCCCTGTTCACCACAATACATTGTGTTGGGTCTGCACGATATCATCTCGGTCCCAAGTGAACTCCACGAAAAGATGATAATTCCGAGTGCAAACTGATGGAATTCTTTCGACTCTTTTACTCATCCTTTCTACCTCACTGGGTCTAAACCTCCCGGGGACTTCTCGCTAAAGACATAAGACTGATTGTCGTATTCGTGAAACATTTATTCAGAGGTAGTGGCATACCTCACAACCAGCCGAGCCAATTTCTAAGATCTTAACATTAAAATTCGTGTGTGAAGTTCTCTTGTAAGTAACTGGTCGACAAACGGCACAAAGGCATTTTGACGTCGTCCACACTACCTCGTTAAAAACATTTATTTGCTCAAATCAAAGCCTATAGGTCAGCTCCTGTTTCCACCCAACAACCAGTCTGTCACTACGAAGCTAAACTCAAGGATGAGCTAGCATTATCATCCAGTTGTTGAATGCTCTATCATTCTGTGTCTGCTTGGCTACGCCCCTAGTGAACTTCCACCCTCGCTTGCTCAACACAAGTAACGAACTTGACTTGACTTAACTTGCCTCACAAATATTTAGTCTCAGAGAATTTTAGTTTCCGGGTCAATTAAATCTGTTCAAGTCCCTCTCCATCACATACCGAGTGTCAGTTCCCAAAACAGTGTCATCTTTTGCGTGCCCATCTGTCTAATCCTGTTCTGCACAGATCCAAGTAGAAATGAACTGTTACTGATTGTCAAAATAATCTAAACACCAAACTATCCGTTTCGATTTGGGCATACAAATGTTACGCTTTACCCCGGGGAAATTGGCCTGTAGATCAGTATGGTTAGTTTTGGGGAGTCACGATCCTTTCGGGGAAGAAAGGAACTCATTTTACGCGTATAGAACTACTTTCTTTCAAATAGTAAGGAACAGCAATGTGATCAGTATTAATTCCACTCCTGAGATGATTGTTTCTAGTTCAGACTGTGTATCTGGGACATCAGTCAGGTTCCGGTCTTATTGTGTGAAAGCAGAACCACTTGGATAATAATATTCCGCGTTTCTTTTAAGTATACTTTCGGCTTGTCTGGTATGAGAGTAAGGAAGAAAAATGGCGGTGCCGTGTCACACGAGAGTGGACTGCTCGTGAAACGAAATTGAAATCGGACGAATGAAAAGCTAGAAATCGAATAAATCTATAGTTATGAAATCATGGTTGTAGGAAAACTTCGAAACAACCACGCATTCAATATGGACTGCTCAGACAGACTAAAACCTAGTATAACCGGTTCCCAGCAAGCCGTCAGAAGCACGTAATTATTTTTTGTGTCACGTAGCTGCCATTCTGTTAGGAATCGGTGCTCACTGTTGGAGGGCAACTTGGTCTCAGACCTGTCAAGTGTGATACCAAATCACCGGTATTTTCCATAACATTATTGTTAATTAACTCCGTCCAGACAGGTATAGTGGGATTTTTTTCTAGTGGTTAAATCACTGCAAGTCTTGATAATTATAGATGACAGCTAGGAGAGTTTAAAACTTGAAACTCATTCACTAACCAGTACAGATGACTCTTTCAATGAGAAACGCAGTCAACTGAATGTGGCTGGTGCTCCCAAAAGGTGATGCTCCCATCCTTACTATGACCACTCAAGGCTGGTGATAGTCCGCATCTGGTTTTCGTTCGGCTCCTCTGATCACGTATGATCTGTTGGGATCTCATGCACTTCAAGTCGCAGGGTCACGGATGCCGGTTCTTTTGGTTCTTGTGCTTAAGGATAAGCTGAGTGATCGAATGATTGACTGATTGATTGGTCGACTGATTGATTGAATAGATGATTGATTGATTGATTGATTGATTGATTGATTGATTGATTGATTGATTGATTGGTTGATTGATTGATTGGTTGGTTGATTGGTTGGTTGGTTTGTTGTTTGGTTGGTTGTTTGTTTGTTTGTTTGTTTGTTTGTTTGTTTGTTTGTTTGTTTGTTTGTTTGGTTGATTGATTGATTGATTGATTGATTGATTGATTGATTGATTGATTGATTGATTGATTGAAAAAAATGTTGCCTAATGACAGAGCATGTTACACAGTGAGTATCTACTGGAAATTATGACGGTGTAAATTCCTGTTAGAAAAGCCACATTCGCTGCCACTGATTCACTACTTACTGTTCCGTATATTTTATGCTCGAGACTGCCAATTGCTCAGAGTTGGTCCTACCGTTCTGCTACATATACCCAAGATTTGGTCAGCAAGTAAACCTTTAACCTTACATCTCTCCATCCCCGCAACCTTGGAAAATCAAAAAATTGTCTTTGCTATTGTAATGACCAGGTTGTAAGCCTCCATGTTGTTGTTCGAGTAATGTAAGTGTCAGTGCTGTTGATACACCTACTGAGCTTCGGCTCATAGTGTTTTTCCTTCTCTTGTGCTTTTGCAGATCAAACACGTTCAACCCCCTGGCGGAAGATCACTGCTACTTGCATGTCACACAGCACATCTTTCTCTTTGCTTTCAGAGCTTTTGTACTCTTCTCAAATACTCCTTCGTTATACTATGTGGTAAAAGCTGTTGGTTACCATGACCTATTTTCCTGTCTTTCTTATTTCTCATTTGTCCTTTTCATGTGAGAAAATTCACAGTCATCATGACCTATTAGTGAACTTGTGTTGGACTTTTTGTGTGTGAATAAGTACCCTTTTGCTTTGACTATGAGTATACATGGGCATGTGCTGCTTGACTCCATGTGCAGTCTTCGGCATACTGGTGCTTTTATCAGCATTGAAACAGTAAGTATCAACTGGTGAGTAACCTGTAAAAATAAAGTGCCGTTGCATCCGTTCGGGTTACCTTTTATTGACCGAGTAACGGCCACCGCAGTTCTAAGCACATCACTAATCTTACGCATCATCTTTGTTCGAAACCCGAATTCACCCATCAGGTTTCATGAAAAGTGGTTCTTGATTTGTCGGCTTATTTGGTTTCTTGAAAGAGTATCATTCAATGCAGTTTGTGAGCATTAGCCTCCCGGGGAAAAGTCATCCACTATCCCTAAGATTTACACATCCCATTCGAGTTTTAAAAGCCTATTCCTTTCCCTTTATGATTGGTTTGTCATTTTGTTGACAACTTCATTTGTGGCAGTTAGCCGGCTTTCGAACAAATATTATTTCGTTCCTTTTACGCTTGCAGTTACACACTTATTGAATCAAAGTAAAAATCATTCACAATTATAACCAACTGAAAAAGTGACTTCAGTGTGACCGTCTCCTCTGCATTGTGCACAGCAACTCGATTTATGAATAACCACAGACTGAGATTTTGTGGACCATACCCGGATAAAGAGTGCAATCAACAAGTTTATTTAGGGAATTTTTGTTGGGATATTGAGTTATAACTCAAATAAAGCGTTCAGAAATTGATTCAGTAGAGTTATTTCCTTATATAATACACCACCATGTGTTCTTAGCGAATTTAAGTAAAATATCAATGCTGCTGTAAAAGCCTTCATCTTAAAATATGGTAAGTGCATCATGAGTTAGTCGAATTGAATAATGGGCACAAAATGGATACTCCACACGGTAGTTCTTCTTTCGTAAGTGCTAAATAACGCTAATTTGGATAAATCTCGTAGTTGCCCCAGAAACGATAGTGCATGGAACGGGCAGCGAGCCACAGAGTGCACCGCAAGTGCTGTCGTCGGTGAGCAGCAAGCACAACCTCGATCGACACCCTTAATCACCGGAGTGGTCGTGATCGATTAAAACAAACTGGTTCACGGTCAAACCACGTCAATCTCATTTTCTACGGACTCCATTTCGTCAGTTAAAGAGGTTTGCAAAAATATGATACCATAAAGTCAGTCAAGCAAACCTTTAAGCTCGTATGTTCCTACACCATCCGGTGCTTCTGCTTCATGTCGATTGACTCTGAATGCCCTAGACGCTCATAGGCTAGTGAATATTTCGTTCATATCTATGCTTGTGGGTTTCAGATTTTTGTTATCTATCCTGGTGATGGAATGCATTCATTTTCTAGTATGATACTGTCATGTGAATATAAGCCAAAGTTCTTATTCACACCTTGGAACCATGAGTTCTGGTGTCACAAATCGCGAATGTATTCTTGGTCATATGTTTAGTTGGGTGTGTCAAGTGATTAATCCATTTTTTATTCACATAATGGAACTCGTTTGGTGGGTCTCTTTCCAAATAGAACAAAAACAGCTTTGGAATTTAAATACATATATCACAAAAATGTCACTCATTGTTTTCATATAAATTTTTTGTTTAATTATCAACACAACATAAATCCGATCGTATGACTTTTTGAGTCCAATCTCGTGCGCTATCGCTGATCCCATCCACTGCTCCACTCCTCCACCCGTCATGGAGACGAAAGATTTGTGCCATTTCAGATAATAGTAGTGATCTTTCACGTGAATTGCAACGTGTGTTCTGATTTTTGTGAACTCAACCACTATCTCAGCAGTACCTCACTGAAATAAAGAGGATGGTGTTCGTCCGCTGGTGATATTCATAGGTCAAACATTAGTTCCTGTAGTGGTCTTGAGAAGTAAGGAGTTTGACCTGCCGTGATTTATTCGAATCTAGTTTGAGCGAAGAAAGCAGTAATTTATTTTATTATCAAGAAAGGATTTATGAAATTAGTTACTAAGGTGAACTAGTGGTCAGCTGTGCAACTGCTAACTTAGAACAGTACTATTAAGGTTGACTGTGCAATAAAATATCAGTAGAATTACGACAATTGAAGGTGAGAACGGGATTTCGGCCTTTTGTAGCAGTGTGCCAATAAGCACACTCCGTACTGGTCCATCTCATTCAAACAAAAACAACTTCATTCTAGCCAGCTCTGGTTCCCGTCACTAGTTAGCCCCAGGTTCCTTTCGAGGCTTGAGATGGACACAAATATTCAGCAAACATATGTGGAAGGTAGAGTTCAATTTCCGGGAGCACATGGCCTAATTTCATACGACTGTACTCGCCATCGGTTGAGATGAGGCTTTTGTTCAAAAAATTGACCTCCAATTCCAAATAACCTACTGTTTTATTCGTAATACTCGAACAGTGTAAACGTATCGAAATTGCTTCAGCCCAGAGCCACATAGATCGATATAGCGAGAGGGCTAAGGCTGCGGAACGGTACTTAAATCTTACTGAAGAATTAATTTGTATGATTATTGGTGCATCAAAGGGAACAAAGGGTACGTCACATGGTAACCGATCATAGGGAACTTTTGTTGTACCCGTGCAAAACTATTCTGATTGGCTGTCACACCTCAGCGTGTGACCCGTACTGTGTATTCTGTCGTGTCCATGTGATACCTGCAGAATCACCCCCAACTAAGTATAATTTCACCGCTACTGTGACCATGTTCCCACTATACCTATATAATGCAGCAAATACGTGAGTGCTTAAATTTAGAATTTCTTTCTGGTGTCATCCGCCAGCAACCCGAAGGTCTCAGAGTCACTGGCCTAACTGTTGCAACGTTTACAGGGTTTTTAGTGAATAGTCGTAAGTTTGACTTCAACACCACACGTGACTGAGGCTGAAAAACCGGACGTACCCACTGGATATGTGGTGACTCGTAGTTGTCTGTTCGAAAATCAGGTGAGAAATATCTGGCAAAATGACCAAAACAAATCTAATCAGGCTAATACTTTACTACGTTCAGCCTTGGTGTTGGATTCACCCTAGCCTGTGGCAAAACGTCATACTTTGAACGGGCAACCACGCAGGTCGAAAAGCGGTGCATTACTCGAAGCGGAATAATGGCACACACACACACACACACACACTGTGCCACTTACGAACTTTTAAACGTGCGAACAAAGAGGACCGCAAGTTCGGCTTGAGTTCTCGACTGGGCTCCAAGTTTCCCGACCGTGCCATCAAATTCTGTTGGACGTGTCACCTTCCACCCCCCATAGTACGAGCTCTGATCACTGGCAATGCTGCTCAGTACGGCCATAAACGTTGTCAGCACCCTACAAGTTCGTTGTACTAGCGTCTGCCGGAATGGGGTGCAGATGAAACTTTCAGTGCAAGTGACGCGTGGTTTCAACCGCTTTAACAAATGCACAAACATGCATCGCGTGTTTCAAGTGCTTGTGGATGCAAATTGGAATACAGTATTGTGCCATATAAAATGAACATGAATAAAGGCTTACTTACATTCAGAGTTTTTATTGATTGTTTAGAATATAGCTCATCGTAAGTTAGTGAGGGCTTGCGTACTACAGCAACTCATGGAACACCCAATGAACACGTGTTCGATAAGACATTTTATAGAAGGGCGTACATGATCAGTCTTATTGTGTTGCTTTCTGATTGCAGATCTCTTAAGCTGAAAGCAAACTGAAGGGGTCTCATTGATCTCATTTCTTCTGGCAGTATTGAAATTTCAGAAATAACAATTTCATACCTGCGGGGTGGATCGGAATCTCGGCTAGGAGCTGAATGAGGTAATAGAACCGGTGGAAAAGTATATCCAGAATGTTCCCACGGCTAGATTTTACTATCTAGTTGGGCTTTAACACGGCATTCTGAATCGTTCCATCACCTGTGAATCCATAATAATGGTCTTAGAGTACCAGTGTGCAAAATTACGATAACCGGTGATGGAGTTGCATCTTCGGTTCTATGGACCGATTCTGAGGTACAGCTCAGGCCAGTGAGAAAGCCCTTGATATCACTGAATAGCCAGATTTTGCTGTAGAACAGTGCTTTAAGCACTTCAGTAACCAGTTTTTTGTCGGAAAACTGCGTCATCGTATTCTTTATTGGAAACAAAAAAATTCGTTTCTTCCGGCGAAAAGCCTTTGGCCACTCTACGCAGGTTGTTCCAGAGTGAATCGAGACAGTCCTTTAGGAAGGTCCATCTGGATGTTAAGCACCTTTCGATTCTTTCGATGAGATATAAAATCTAGCTAAGATAAAACCTTAAGAAACAATAAAATCTAAACTCTGATGGTTTAGGCAGCATTTGTGCTGCACTTATTACAAGTTCACGGTGACACAGCACAGACGTAGTGCAACGTACTGGCAGAGACCATCATTCCCATTCTCTTTGATGTAAGTGTTGGTACCTGCTTATATACTTACTGGGCTTCGGCTCATCGAGTTTTCATTCTTTCTATGCCCTTGCAGATTGTGTACGTGCAACCCCCACGGAAGAGCGCTGTATCCAGCACATCCGGCGGCCCTGTTCGTCTGTGTTCGTGTCGAACCGCCTTCGTTGTCGTTGTTGTCATCGTCTTTCCCGTTGAGTGGTGGGCGCGTTCGTCACCACGGTACAGGAGCATCTGATTTTTCCGTGAACAACCGTTGCAGTATGGGCAAATTAAAACCAAACTGGGATTCCAGACCTGCATTTCGCAATGATTCTATTCCATTCTATAACAATCAAGACTTTCTACGACTGAATCTGTTTGGATATCCAACATTTGTAGATGGATATCAGTGATTTCGTTTCAGTAAGTCTACTAGAACAAAATGCCGTTCACGGAAGTGAATCTTTGCTGGTTTGTGTGTCCAAATTTTCTGATGGACGAACACTGTACGATCTGGTGTTGGTGTAAAAAGGGGCCATTGAAGCTTGCATCAGATAGCCTAAAGGTTTCTATGAAAGACTCAAAATCTCTACATATCATGAGGATTGGAGTCCTAATTCGGACTCGATAGTTATGTACTGTTTCAGTTATGCTATTATTACTGTTCAAAAACCTGGTGAAATAGCCTTATGATATTAACGTAGGGTTTGAAAAGTGAATAGAACATGAGCTCTCTCTGACGAACCATTCTACACAAGATTGAAATCTCGCACAATTTCAGTTGAACGAAACCAAGATAAGTACACGTTCAGAAGCACTTACACTTGAGAAGTCCAGAAAGGAAATATATGACAGAATGAAAACCGTTTTAGCTACGATAGAAAACGCATACTGCCCGTACTGGAAGACTCCGATACACGAGTTTGTTTATAATTTCGTAGCTCATGCCAAAAATATTGAGCGAATTTTTCCTTCACCGATCTAGATGCCATGGGCCTGTAGTCATTCACGGCGATTTTCCGCTCAAACTATTGTAAAATAAGAACAAAAATATCCCACACTCAGTGGTTGGTCGTGTAGCACGGAATGAATGACACAATGGCGGTAGCCGTAATCGCTGATTTATCGTATGGCCGACTCATGTGCACTCGATCAGTTTTGCACATGACCGAGAGTTACGTGGTGGTGGGGGAACCCAGAAGAAGATGAGATTGAGGGAGCGGTTGCTGTGGTGGGGAAAGCGCTAACTGAGGTACTATAGGAGTGGAATAAACTATCATAGTAAATGGGCCCATGTTGAAGTATTTATTAACTATCCAGTCAAACAGGCAGACTATTCGCATGAATGAGTGTGTTGGCAATTTACGGCTGTCCAGCAAAACAAACTAGGAAGCACAACGTACGTATTGGGCAAAACAACAGTGAAGCTGCACCTATGCATCTGTGAAAGGTTTAGTTATGAGTACTCGGATAGCAGTTGGGATGAAAATGAATCGGATCACTTTGATGAAGACTGGGAACATGTTTCCGTGAATAGTGGATGTTTTAATGATTATGATTGCGAGAATTCCGATTTTTGTTGTTGTCACTGTGGATGGTAGTAGTAGTAGTAGTAGTAGTAGTAGTAGTAGTAGTAGTAGTAGTAGTAGTAGTAGTAGTAGTAGTAGTAGTAGTAGTAGTAGTAGTAGTAGTAGTAGTAGTAATAGTAGTGGTGGGGGTAGTGGTAGTAATGTAGTAATGTGGTAACCGAGTAGCAGCAGCAGTAGTAGTAGTAGAATAGTAGTAATACATAAAAATATTTCCTGTGTTCATAGTTTCTCATGTATTGCATGGAAGAAGTGGAGGACTCCGAATACGCATAATAAATGATTTGTCATGTAGAGTCAAAGCTCAAGTGAAAGTTGAAATTTATTGAACCATAATGTTCAGGGGTTTCATCTGATTCATCGTGAAATTTCAGCACTAGCACACATCCACCGAGTCATAACTGAAAATCAGCAGAGCTATCTATGGTCGTGCATCACACTTTACCATTCGGATATTTGAGCTGGCTATTATTGGTTTTGGAAAAATGGTATAGCTCCCATTCATCACTGGCTTTCGAAGCTGACCACTTGTCATCCGCACAATGATCGACACCTAAGATGGACATCTCCGTGACTTGCAAAACACATGATGGTAGCAGTAGTATGTTGGAGTACGCACACTATTGACTAAATTAGTAAATAGCTGATTGCTCAAAAAACTAGTATGGAAGGTTACGGAGCGACATCGAAGGTAGGCACGTCACCGGGAATGAAGGCAAAAAGATGATGCAAGGCATTAGAATCACATGATTGGGTCCTTGACCGTACAAATACTTTCTTCAAGTGGACTGGATATCTGTAAAGCAAAACATTCTAACGGTCGGCCGAGGTGTCACATCCTGCAATCAGGGCATCCCTAGCATCGGCTGTCTTCGTCTTCTCCGGGGCTCTACGTGCCTCGTCCACAGCTTTGCCTTTGGGAAGCGCTAGAATGGCCGCAACTCACCCCGGTCCAAATGGAGCCCCGAGAGCTCTGCCAAGTCCTCGAAAACCGCATGTCCCGGCATTTTAGTGGCTCCGGCCATGGGAGATCCAACCTGGCTACGACACTAATTGTAATGGTCCGCAAGACGCTCATAGAAACCAGGTTTTTATATGATACCTACTTCATTTACCGTGCTTATACAGCAGCACACACAAGAGTTAACTATCGAGAACTAAATCATTGTATCAGTATCAGTGTTTATCGACTGAACAATTCACCAACCCATCCACCCATACACGCACACACACACACACACAGACACCTAGCCTCCGATAAAGCAGAAATTTCCCCTCGACTATATCACTAAGGAATCATATAAATTATTTTGGAAGCAGCGCTATCTTATACCCCCGCAGGTGTGGTTGTGTGTGTGTGCGTGTGTGCATGTCTGTGTGTGTGTACGAAATGAACAGGTCACAGACTGATCAACTGATGAGTTCACATTCGAGGATTCCAATCAGAAATTAATTTTATCTCTACCGGAATTCCATTGCTCCGAACGGTCAACTTTTAGGTACTTAACGGACGTACTGAATTATTCAATTTGATTGGATCCATCAAAATATGGAAATACTGAAGTTCTGTCTACTTATTCTGCATACGTCATACCACCCCCATCTGCATGCATAAGCAATGCGTTCCACGGAACTATGAGACTGGCCATTTTATCTGCCCAACCTCGCTCGATAAGTGTGTGTACTCGAGCGTAACCGTGCCCAATCGCTTGATCTGTTGCATTAAATTCTTTCCAGTCCCTATGAGTTTCATCAGTAATACCCCGCTAATACACCCGCACTCATTGACATTCCCTTGTGCTTCTCTTTCACATACCCACGTGTAACCGAGATTCAGAATTTACGTTATCGACGGCATTATAAACCGTGCAAATCCGGTCTGGTGTTAACACATTCCTCGCGCGCTAGCAATGAGGTGTTCACGCGCTCGCTCGCACGCACACACACACGTGAGTGTGTGATCGGTTTCAGAATGATTATCCAGCTTAGCTCTCGTTACCAGCACTGATCGGGATTTGTTGAGGGATAGGTTTTCGGGTTCGGCTTTGTTTTCCGGGGCTCAAGTACGGACAGTGGGGAGTCAACAACGGGAGGCCCAGTAACAAAATTTTGGTTGTGATCCTGTCCAATCCCTCATTTGGTTCAAAGGGACCACTCTAACGAGCAGCCCAGATAGCCAGTGAACACCGGTAGTTGACGCAGTGTATGGGATTATTTTTTTACTGAGAAACAGTTTCATCGGAATCAAAAAAAATTCCTTCCCATTTATCCGTGCTTCATCATTCAAACGAACACTTGCAAAACAGGCGTGAATTATGAAGTAACCAGTTGGGTGCGTTCATCGCAATCGCCCGCATATTCTTCCGATAGACATCTTGTTGGACATATCCATTAAATTATATTTTTTCCGGGTCAGTCATCAACTTTCTTCATGACAAAATCACAACCCAGAGGAACTACTCTTTTTCCCATCGAGATTTATCCAAAACCCACAGTACTATGAGCAGCAGCCGACAATCCCTTAGCTACAACCCATCATTCTCTAGCCACGATTCGCAGTCCATTAGCCTTGATGCTCTACCTTCAGCCATGCAGCTGCAAAACACTCAGATCAAAAGTATCCGAATATTATGACACCGAGATATGTTGGAACTATTTATTTCTTCCACAAACTTTGGCGTTACTAATCTGGTTGGACAAAAGAGAAAGTGTGACGATAGCATTCGAAGCAGTTCACTGTGGCAATGATAGTAAATGCTGCGCGGCAAGTGGAAAGAAGAAGATTTAAACGGCGCATCCGTATGGCCGAACTATGCAGCACATGCAATATACTGTACCGAACAATATGACTACCCAAATCTGTTCAGTTTTGGTTTGGTGGATGTTGGACACAAAGCTGTAATGCACTGCCCCACGTGCAGAAGCTTTGGGATCCACCGCAAGACTTTGGAGGCGGTCGGTATCTGAGTTCGCGATTAGATATTGGATGTGTCACAAAACGAACTCGGACGGCGACATCACAGCAAATCTGGATCCGAACAAGAGCTTCTTCTTTTGATACAATATTCGAACATGATGCATTCCGCAACAAAAGAAACTGCAGCAATTCTACTCTGGTCGAGACATCTCAGATCGTCACTCTGCTCCCTGCATTCCAGTGACCTAACGATTCCGAAGCGAGGAACAACGGCCAACTCAGGGGATCGCTGGAGGACAACTTGGTGATTTGATGTTGAGGTCATGAACCTGAACAACGCATCCGTAAGCCGGTGCCACCTTAGCCAAATCCACTTCAGAAAGACACCTGAATGCGTCTTTGAGACCCAGACCGTGAGTGATGGTCACTCTGTCCCAACTGAGGAGGTACTAGTAAAGGAAACGCAAGTGCAGTCGACCCTCGCAGCTCGAAGAAGAACGTGAACGAAGCCAGAACTGTTCCTTTATTAGATAAATATCATGAATTAACCCTAAATCAAAGTGGCCAGTTTCAGTATGCGATGTAATAGTGACGCATGGCATACTGTATGGTAGGAAAAACTTTACACTAGAGTAGGCTGGATTTGAATCTTTTACGGTGTTCCATGAGGACAAGGTGGAACTTTTCAGTTGTTGCCAAGGTAAGCAAACATTCCGCGTTAAAAGGTTTTTCTGTGCAAGAGACTTCCTGATGTATCCGGATAAACGCAGCTTCACTGAACATCAACCACTTCAGAATTGAAAGGCACAGCACATTACTTGGCAAGAGTGGATTACGTTGATTTTGTTACCTGAAGCAATTAGGTGCTCCGTTACGAAGAAGCCGGAGATCCCGTCCATGTTTCATCATCCAAAACCAATGCTCTGATTCCACGAGGATTATCTTACGGGACACTCATCAGGCACGCTGAATTATTCCGAAATAGCTCAAGTCTCTTACTGTTCAGTACCCCTTTGCTGGGATAGAACATCAGTCGCCCCCTTGGACAGATGGAAGTTTATCAGGGATCCTAACTTTTCCACGCTATGATGAGTCAACTACAGTACTATCCGTAGTTTGAAAGCTTAGCATTACAGGTGGAGAGCATTTCAAGGCTCGTAAACTACGGCGTCTAACTCCTACACTACTAAAAAAATAGTGTGATTTATCCGTATATAATTGCTTGCACTTCATCTTGGTGACTTCACATTGGACGCCTATAACGAAATTGCAAACAGAAAAATTCATACAAGAAAACCCTTCAAACAACCTACGAGAACATTTTTGTCGGTGTAAAGTCGGGTCGCAGATACCGCGAATTCGCACATTCTTTCGAGCAAACCAATTTCCACTCTGAATGAATCATGCATGCACCATAATTACCAACTCACAGTGAGCCACTCAAGCAGATGATCCATCAACGGGAATTACGCCCCTTGAAGAAATACGGCGAATAACTGTGCGCGTGCTTCATCAAAATAGGTCATACATTCAGTCGAGCGATACTACAAAGGAGTTATTGTTTTTCTGATGTCTACACTATGACAGTGGAAGGGGATGCTGGTAGGAATTACAGTGCTGAGAAAATCCTGACAATAGAAAGGAACAGCTTCTGGGGGGGGGGTTGCATTGTTGGTCCAATAAACAACTAATTTCGCTGATGGTGCCTTGATGTGAGTCTCTATCTGTCCGTGTCTGTTCTTATCTGAGCAACGTCTTTCTGTGAGAATGACAGATCTGAATTGCTTGTGGCAAAGCTTGTTGCAATTTCGTCGGCTTTTTCAAACTCAACGGGCGTAAGATGTATTTCACATCCTTCAACATGGCCGGCTCATTCGTGTAATCCAGTAATTTGCATTTTGTAATGCCCCAGTCTAGTGTTTTTGGGTCAGTCGGTGCCATATTTCGTCATTCACAACATTCGGCTACAGGAATAGCGTTGAGAGCGTGAAGGTGATGCTGTCTCCGAATATTACTAGCCCAGCCAACTGGTAATTTGCGTATTCAAACAGGCAATGACCTAAAGGCGGGAGTTTGAACGAAGGGGAAGGGCAGTATTGTATGCAAAGATCAGTGTTCATCCATGGTGGGTTGCAAGTGCTCGATCTGCCAAACACAGAAAAGAAAACTGGATGAGCCCAAGGCTCAGCAAATGCATCAACAGGATCCTACTCTCATATCAATCGAGCACCAACATGGCCGCCAAGGGCCCATTCACTACGGCAGTCCTAATAAAGTTATTCGAAGATTTAGGTTGGAGCGTGTGTGAGAGTGATTGTGTTCGTCGATGAAAAGAAAGTGGTGTTTATAGGTAAATAATTGGCACATTTCCTCATTTGAATGTGAGTGTATATGTACGTATGTATGTTTGTACCGCATCGATTCTCCGTCAAGGTGCCAACCGGGTGGATGGAGCACATCCGTTAGCTCTTTGTAACAACCATTCAGACGTATCCGGTGTTGGGTAGTTGAATCATCCCAAGACGATCGAATCGTACTTTTTTAAGTCACTAAGTAGCCTACTATTGATATCTCATATTAGCTTTTATGTGCACCAGGGGAAAAAATCTTTGAGTGGAATGTAGTCTCCTTAGTTCTGAGCGCGAACTGTTCTGGACTTGGGCCATTTCAGTAGGCACGATTCACAGGGACTGCTAATACGAGTAGCCCAGTTTCTCGCAGTTGCTTCCGTCGTAGTCTTCCGTATGCTAAGAGCCAATTACGTTGTACGTTGCATTACTGGGGCGATGAAGCTCGCAATAAAAGCTGTCTGAAAGTACGTGAACTTCCGTGTCAAAATCATCACCACCAATGTTGTTGGTGTTGTTATTGCTTCCTTGACTGAAATGTTGCCACTAAACCAATCAAGCTTAGTTCACACTCTTCTGGCAGCCTCCTTTATTTGTCTTGTATATATTTTCCCGATCCGGTTATTTTTTCTTCTGTCAAAGCCATCATACCTTAGCTCGTATTTATCGCGTTAAGCACCAGAGAAGTTATGCCAAAATTATTGAGCTCCTGTACCCAATGAAAATAAATGTAGGCATATCCTCCAACAGGCATTCTACTCTCTAGAAGATGATATGATTGTAACTTGATATTTGACATTTTTCAGTAAGAGTATTGTGCGATTTTAAACGGTCATGAGACGCCCTAACCTCCCGTAATAAATCGCAGTTCACCACCAAATCCCGTGAAAGCACTGCAAAATTATTCCACCCTTGATAGAGATCCTCTGCTACGGTGCACATCCATCGAACGCCCTCCTCCACAGGGATTCGAACCTTGGGTATATAGTTTGAAGTCACACAGAAGCTGCGACCAGGATATCCGTGGGTTGGCTGTCAACGGTTTGTTATCTGTGAACATTGACTTACAAGTGGCAAAGCTCGTCACCCGCACAGCGACCGACTCCCGCAATGGACGTGAGTTCCAAACCACTTAAAATGGTGTTGACTTCAAAGAAGCTGTTGATTTGTCATTTTGCCAAATTTTCATTGCCCATGATAATGTCGGAAGGAAGGAGAAGTAGATGAACCAGATTGTAACAGAGACCATGCCATTTGCTCCGAAAAACTGACTTGCCTATTCTAGCTTTCAATCTTGCGGTTACGTAAGATAGACCTCAGACCCTGTCGGAACTGTTCGTTAGGCTATTTAGTTTCCGTGCACTCTTGTTGGTTGGTTTGTGCAGAAGTCGGACCCCAGCAATTTCAACTAATCGATAAACATTCTTTGCAGAAGGTTCTACACGCTCTACCCCACCCCCCTCCTCTTCTCTCCTCCGGCCCACATCATATTTCCCGCCTTCTATTATCGACAGTTATATTACTTAGTCTATTTGGGTACATCACGTAGGAGGAACCAAAATGTGAGTGTCAGTTATTTGGGTAACTTTAGAGGTGCTGCTTCGGTTAGCTTGTCATTGAATAGGGAAAGAAATTGACATATCCTTTGCAAATAGATAAATGCAAGTGCATTTTTCACTTATCTGTATGATTTCGGCTCTTTGTGGCGTTATTAAATTCTTCAGCTGTTCTTTCCAGGCAACTTTACCGAGAAACATTCGAATGGGTGGAGTTTGGTCACCATATATTGGGCAAATTTTTATTTCTTTGGCTATAAATGAAAGCAATATTTATCAACTGTTTCTCTAGTGTGGCTTATCTCTTTGCATAACCGGCGGTGGTCAACGGGTCTTCGTGATAAACTCTAAACCCTGGGATTCGGCACTCAAATTCTCTCACCGTCGGTAACTTCCCCATTTGGTAGCCTCTGATAGACCGCGACTCTCTTCCTGAAATAATAAACCTTTCTGCACTATGAGTAAGAAAAGAGGCAAAGCATTTTTTTCAAAAGTCCTATCCGACCAGTAGAGTGCAGATATCTCTTTTACAACAGGCTTTTCACCCGTAGAGAATCAAACGGTTAGCTTCGTGAACTAACACTCTGGGAGTTTTGGGGCTCGAACCTTGTGTCCCTACCCGTCAGTCATTTATCGGTCGCATTTTTATTATTTTGCTCACTTCTTTCTTTTTAATTGGACAACAATCGTACCACATTTCGATGGAGCATGTCGCGGTCAATTTAAGACCGGCCAGTTGCGGGGAACAGAATGATCTAAAGTCCATGGTGTCCATCGTTTGACCACTGCCGGTCAGACTATTATAAATAAAGGAAAGAAACAAGAAAGTAAAAATATGTGAAAGAGAGCTTGAAGGGCAAATGTGGCACAGCAGATCCTAACTGATAAAAACACAGGTCATTTGCTAGGCAAAACAAATATGAAAATTGGGCATTCAGTGATGTGTTATCATCTCAGTTTGGGTATCCGATGTCGTGCATACCCCGTTGGGGCATTCATTCCTCCACAGTTTAGCATTCTTGATAGGTCTTCATTGCATTGCAACAGAGAGTGGAATTTCAAAATTTAATTTCCTCTGTTCCCGGCTGCTGATTAAACATGGATAACTTTGGTGACAATGGCACAACATTTTAAAGCTTAGAAGTTCAAATAAAAAGGATGCAAAACAGTAAGTATGATATCCCATATGATTAGTTGGTCGACATTTCTGTGGTATACTTTTCGGGAAGTCTCCTGGTAAACAGATAAGTTACATGCCACCGGGACATGTATGGTGGGTGAAAAACAAATAATGACATAATGCAAATGGCGCCGAAAGAGTTTCACTCCCTCCCATTGCGGAGAAGAATGAAGCCGTGTTATACTCTGTGGTATGTCTCACGCGAATATGGCTATCTGCTAGAAGTGGAAATATCAGATTTTGTTCATTGATAGGCTTGAATATGCACCATTTCCACCAATGCTTCGTAGTAGCCGAGACCTCGATACGAGTGGGCAATAAATCTCCGTGCTGAAAAGAGTGGATGTACCTTAGAAACGTTGGCCTTTGGCAAAAAATGGAGACAAAGTTGAAGCACGGAGCAGCCGGAGATTTTAATTCCTAGTGAGTGGACTACTAGCTCTAAAGATTGCAAAGACCACCAAGAATTCATTATTCCCTACTTTCTTTTTATTGCAGGAATGGGGTTGCTACAAATTAGAGGTTCCAGGTTGGGGGAAATGACCACACTGGCTGACCTAGGACTCGAACCCTGGTCTAATGTTCAACATGATGACTGACTGACCGCCGCCTCATATTCCTTGCTCATAGGGAAGACGAGCTAAATTACCTTTATATGTTTATCACAAGTTAAACATACAGTGCTCATGCAAATACGTATGGTTTTGAGTTAGACTGAATCTCAGTCATTAAGGTTTCGACAAGACGTCCCATTGTATGTTGGAACTCCTTTTACTTTGAGGTCTATAGAACATTGATTGACCTGACCAAAAGATGAAACCTAAACGACTGGTCTGAACACAAATGTCAGTGTGCTTTTGAATCAACCAAGATCAATTTCAAACCCGTAAACACACACACAAACACACACACACACACAAACATGTGCACACACAAGCTGTTGGCTCACTTTGGTCTTTGAGTTTGACTGGACCATTATGAGGGATTCCGAAATTTTTGTTAGTCTCTTTGTGGAATGGAAAAAGGTCATATTTGCCTGCTGTTGCTGTTGGTGATGCTGCTGTAGTTGCCGTTGTCATAGATGAAACCCTCGTTCGAACAAAGACTATAAACAAATGCTCGATTATTCTCCATTACGATCCTATACGTTCTCTGTCTCAGCTCTTTGTCTTATACACCGACTCGCGCACGCGTTTGCCTCACCCTTGTTAGCGGCCTTCACACGGGACTTTCACAACCTCTCACTCTCTCTCTCTCTCTCTCTCTCAAACCTCGATCGATGACCACCATTCGCGCATGTGCTGGCCCCACCCCAGTGTTAACTGCGTTGTGTTTCAGACCAGCTGAGCTAAGCTGCTGTCTGGTCTGCACACTCAAGAAACAAAGTTAACCTTTGACCCATCTTGAGACGCACAAAATATCCACTCGTGGGGAGGGACACACACAGACACACGGATATAGAACACAGCACCAGACATCAACACTCTAGATGTAAGCAACCACCAACCAAGATAACCTAGTTTGGGGTCTGAACAACGGTGGTACGTGGTTCTCCCTGTGCGTGCATACTTGTCTGGATACGTGACTGTAATAAAATTTTGGCAATGCAAACCACGGTCTGTGCTAGACGGTTAGGCGATCACCAGAAGGAACAAAAACACAAAGGAAGAGAAAGAGAACACTCATAACCCCTTTCGTATATGGTGGGGCAGTGGATTACCATGGGCTAAACATGATAAACAACGAATTCTATATGAATGGCACTGGCCGCGTTGCTGGAATTAGGGCGATTTCGTGAGAAGTGGATGGATGCCTCGGGGACCATTTACTTACAAGTACCGTCAAAAGCAATCACCTAAAACCATCACATGGGGGTTTCATAGAGAATATAAACTCGAATTAGAAGAATAACAAGGACTTGAATTTTATGTACCTAGATTAGAGCACAATTATATCACTACAGTCTATTTTGTGTGATAATTTATTTTGGTTCGACAATATGTGACCCGAGTACTGGACAAGGGTACTCTTGTGTTGGAAGGGAAGCATCGACAATTAGAACTTATTTTCAGGTGAAAGAGACGGGAATATTAGTTGATATTTAACAGGTACATTGTCTAAACATCTGATATGCAAACTCAATACACGATTCAATGCGATCATCGATAAGCCCAGAGATTAATTTGTGAAGAGAGATTGGAGTAAAAGCTGGTTATCTATGGATCACGCAATCGAACTTTTAAGATTTGCTTTAGAAGAGCGGATCATGTGACAGGCGGGAAATTCACCATTTTGGATAAATAAAGCGACTACTGACTTGAGTTGACTGGAACAACAGAGTCAGATGTGGAGAACGCACTGAGAAACAAAAGTAGAGAGGGTTGACTGTGGGATTTGGAGTTGTCTGAGCAGAATAATGTGAAAATACAAGCATACATGCAACCTTCCAATACCGAACTTAATATTCGTAAACCACCGGAGGTTTCTACCTATTTTGGTCCCTAGGTACTTGTGAAAGTCAAATCTAAAGAAGGAACTGTAAGCAATGAGCACGTTGTCCTTGAGGAAAGTTGAATGTGAAAGAGTGTACTCCCAACAATAAAATGGGTCCAATGTAAGACTTGATGGATAGTCGTTAGTGCAAGCTGGACCTAAGCGTGCGGATACAATAGAACATTGAAGCATTTCGGAACTGTTGACCAAGTGCTTTGGTGGATGTTTGCTTAGCTTGGTGCACTGATGGTTTCGGTAAAATAATCGGATAGTCGGGCATATAATTGTTTTGGGACCTCCAATGGATTCTAGTTTGGAAAGTAACCATAATTGGGGAATGGAATCAGAAACTTTCCCGATTGAATGGTCTTCTTCTCCCAAAGATTTCCTGACAGAATGAACAAGGGAATCTGCAACATCTAGAGTACATCTATTCGGTTTTCAAGTGAATTGGTAGAGAGTCACGGGAACGTTCACGCGTGATTACAAGCCCGTGAGGATAGTCTTCTCGGTTATTTTCCGTGCAGATATCGAAGCTGTTGGGCAAAAGCTTTTTGTGACAAGTATTGACTTGATAGCCTTTGGGATGGAGCCAATGCTAGCAGGCCTCCGTGGGTCGGGGATGGCACAACGGCTCAGAGGCCGATTCACGATGGATATCATTACTTTGGCTGAAAGAATAACTCCATATTTGATCAGCGTTTGGGGAAAACAATCCGGATCCAAAGCAGATGATACTTCGGTGGTGCGACGGTGCCTAGATTTATCTGCATTGTAGTGTGCAGTCGGAAGCTCTCTTCCGAAAGGGTTTCACGTGTCCAGTCTGCAAAAGCTCAAGAAGGGAAAAACTTGCATGAGTCGAGGCTCAGTAAGTGCATCCACAGGATACTACATCTACACTAACTGAAAAATAGTACGGCTACCTACAGCCTGCTCGCTACTCTGCTCCCACAGCGAAAGAGCACCGTCCACCCCATCATCGCGCATAAACTAGAAGTGTTCGGTTCACTAGGATATCTAATTCGACAAGCCTCTTCACAAAATCGCTGCAGATCACACAGCGTACCGAAATCACTCAGCTGCCAAGGTTTCCCTCTGGCAGGGTAGCCAATTTGTTATACGCAATATAAGCAAAAGACAAAGTCCGAGGAATAATTGTAATAGCACGTTAAGATGTTACATGAATAACAATGTGAGAACACTTAATAGCAATGCTTTACCTGAAGGTTCAGTCCTCTTGTGTATTTTCTTCTGGCGTTGATTTTCCAGATTCCAGAGTCACCAGGTTGCTCCCGTTCAAAACACGTGAACAATTTTAAAGTCAAGCCGGATCGTACAAGGGAATCTAAAATGTGAGACTAATTGACGGAAAATATATATATCAAAATCTTGGGTTACAGAAACAGCTTGACAGAGGACCACATCATCAGCATTGTGGAATAAATGTTCCAGAGATCCGGATGAAAAGTCGCTGACGTAGGCAGAAATTTAAAAGGAGGAAAGGATAACTCCCCCAAGCACTCCTGCATTATTCAACGAGGGTTTGGATAATTTAAAATCTAGTCACGTGCACTGAGTTCTGCTGGTAGAATAGTCAGACCACCATGCCAATAAGGGCCCAATTTAGTAAACGAACCACAAGCTTACGAAGGAATAGGGGACACGGAATTGAATTGAGAGTGGATGAGTGGTCTAGAAAAACAAATTTTACAGACTTTGCTGATCCGTCCAGAAATTTGGTCACATGATGCACTGGTGAACCAAAAGCACCCACAACGGACCGGTTCGGCAAACTGAACGAGGTTATCAAGAACATTCATTGAGGAATTCACGAGTTCAAGAATGGAATTCTCTGTGAGTTTGGGACCAAGTAAAGTTTGAACAGTGGGCAGAAAGCGTCAAACTAAGGCACTAGAATGACAAGGTTTGAGTATCGGAACAACGGTGACGAGTCTTCAGCAGTCGGGAATAAAATACAAGCACGAAAATGTGTTCAAAATAGGAGTACATACTTCGACACAGCTCGTGTACTCTACATCAATTCTAGGATTACTCAAAAACACGCTTGTTTGTATGCGAAGCGATATGCGAAACCATTAATAGACAGTAAACACGAGCTTCAGTTCGGTGGCGTCAGGATGATGCTCTCACCTTTATCCATATTTGTTGGTTCCTTTCCTCAGTGACGGACACGAGGCTAACGTGTCCCATGGCATCTAACGGGGTTTTCGAATCGCCAAATCCGCAACATCGTTATATTTTTCCAAGGAATAAAGCATCTATTCAATGTATTGCACATTACAAAGAGAGGTGGGTCCGTACGACACCACACTTGGAATAGGGAAAGTCTGACTTGTTGCAAAATAGATTGCTTGGTTACCTTTCAGCCCAAGCTCCAAAAATGACGGATGAAAACCAGTGTTTTTATAATATTTCGAACCAGTAATGTAATACAGAAGGTAAATGTCAAAAATCATGCGTGAGTAGGAGTACCGAAGTCAGAGAAGCGCTTATTATTACACAAAACAGCACGAGATGAAAGTTATAGACAAATACGACAGTGCGATACTTTCCTATATGATGAGCTCAAAGATCTAGTGCATAGTGTCGTCTCCAAGATAGCTCTCAACAGACCGACAAATTTCGAATGATGACGGTGAATACGACTCCACTGAAAATGTGCCTGGCAACGCAGTAAGCGGACAATCATTTGTTACCGTACCCACAAGTTTTGGTTCCATGATGTGGTCGAACCTCATTGGCCCTACATTTTGTCGAATCACTGGAATCCAAGTATCTCAACGATTGGTTGGGGTTTCTTGTTCGAACAACATTCATAAGTTCTCTTTGGTGTTTGGCTGCAATGTATTCCCGTATGGCAATAGGGAGTTAGCCAGAAACACTTTCAGATATAGCTGCCTTATTCAATCAGGGGATACGAGTACAGTCCTCAGACAACGCGACCTATTTTCCGCAGCACCACGGAAGTAGAGTTAACGAGTTACCGTCGGCGGATGATTGTTCCAGACGGCATTCCACGGAAATTTATCCTCTTCTGCTCATAACAGTGGTCCCTTTTTACTAATAAGATGTGATGTCGATTCCGAAAAAGGCTACAGAAAGCGGCGCACAAACGGTTCCGTGGAGGATAGCGTTAAGACCCATCACCGTTTTACAGACGTCTGTGTCCAAATCAGGTCAACAACGGCTGTGCTAAGCTAGTCATTTCACGTTCTCTATGTGTGAATATTTCTTTTGAAAACAAACCTTGGAAGCAGAAACTATCCCTGAATAGAAGTGTTAGTAAAATATGTGCAACCCTTCCTCTTATTCTATGACAACCACTGAGACGAGATCACATCACCAAGCAGCCGTGAACCAGTAGTCTCAACAATATATCATGTGGATACCAGGTGGAATTCATTCACCAGAGTGGAGAAAATGTGTCACTTATCTATGCAGAACGGATCATTTCAGTCTTGGGCTCAGTAACTGGATTCTTACGGGTTGAATGTGAATTGAAGTATTGGGACATCCGTAACACTCGAGAAGTTTCGTCTCGTTTGCGAAAGGTTGAAATTCATTTAGTGCTAAATATACGAGCGTTCCAGGACTTACTCGGCAATATTGACGGGGTAGGATATGCATATGTTCCATTACTACTCCTTCTCTACTGCTTCTACTTTGTTGTCTGAGCGTGCATACTACTTGTTGTCACGACTAGTTGGTTAGAGCGGATCAAATTTCATCGCACTGCTATAAGTCATTGATGTGAAAGAAGAGTTTTGTTTCATTGGAACACATAATCAGAACACGCTTTCAGAGACAAACAATTGTTTTCAGTGATTCATTGAAAACAGTTCTTTGTCTCTGAAAACGTGTTCTGATGTCACAATTTGCATATTCCGGAACGCATAGTTTCAAACATTTAGTTACCACATTGTTTACGACGGGAGCTTCTTGGAACACTTATCATGCTCCCTCTTCGTTGTTTAGCAATGAATTGAGTCACTGCGGTACAAAACATCCCATTTCGGTGGTCAAGTGTGTCCGGATACCCCAACTATAGATCGACTTACTAATGCACTTACCTTGATTGTGTGTGTGTGTGTGTGTGTGTGTGTGTGCGTGTGCGTGTGCGTGTGCGTGTGCGTGTGATTACATATTTGGCAGTGTACACCCTGTACACGTTAGATTCCGAGACTAATTCGAAAATAACAGCTGCAAAATCAATTTGGAATCTAAATCGCTTTTCCGGCACTCCATCGAGAAATACGCTGTTAGGGGACCAATGACATTCACTTGGTAGTGCGATTTGATAGGCACTACTCGTTTAGACACCACCTAAACGGGAAATCGCATAAATGCATGTGTGCATACAAAACAAGTCAAACGAACTGGTGACTGACCTGATAAAACCACTAAGTGACTGACTCAGCTGTCGAGTGGTGAGTGACTTTTGATAAATAATACGCGGCCACTAGTCATTCTTCCTTTAAAGGGCAAGATCACTTTCATACCAATAACTGGAATCGAGATACGGAAGAAAATGTAGCTGCACCAAGGTTTGCGCCATATATTGTGAAACCTCATTGTTGCACCGAGACAAGTTGTGATCGATCTGATCAGATGAAGAAGGACGCCACTTATCTGACAAGGCTGAAACATTTTACACAACCAGTTCTATATCTAGCAAACACTACATCTGATACCTGAAAGAAAGGTCCGCATACGGACAATCTGATAAGTAATTTTCAGTAATGAGCTTTCGGAGTACATTAGATACCACTTTGTATTCCCTCATCTAGAAAATGAGCCAGTGAGATTCTCACTGAGTTTCTGGTTCCTCCAGAAAGAGAGGGAGAGAGAGGGGTAGAGTAAGAGATAAGTATCAAATCAAGCACCGCAACAGACAAAAAAGCTTTAGGAACAAGCAGGAGGACCTCAGAAAAATATCTGGGGAGCAGTAAGATGGCTCAAGTTGAGAGTTGCCGATCAAGATGTCAGTCGAAATAATCGAGTAAACACAACAAGAATGGTTCACAGGAGAATCAGTTCAATGGTCGTAAGCACATGGTCAAAACGGAACCGAAATTCACCTATACGGTCCAGTTCATTCTGCAATGCAGTTTCCCCATTCTGTTCCGTACTTTACCCTGTTTGTGACGAATCATGTGTCCAAGGCGCCCCTGGGCAGTTTATACCAACGAGCCTTTAACTACAGCAATAATGTGGAAATTACCTTGATCCAACCTGAATCCTTGTTTGCTGACCAGATTTTCCATGTCTTTCAACTGAAAACACTTCGCGTTAAAAAGAGACCAAAGTGGCACAATTGAACTGAACTGTTTGAACCCGCAGGCGAATTCCACTAGACGAAGTGTTTACTTCACATTGTGACCTGTAAGTAGTTCGGTCATATAAGGAAAAGCAGACGTTTTGTGATAGCAAACGCATTTATTTGTTCACTGAGCGATTAAACACATGCACGAAAGGACCGCATACGCGTGTGTGTGCGCGTCAGTAGAGTCAGCTGACTACGGATCGATACGTGTGGGAAGTGAAGATGCATGGATGACGCAGCAGAGATGAGGATGATTCAAATTGATAGAGCGTCCGGACTGAGGCTGTCATGCACGGCGTTAAAATCAATTCACATTTTACAATACTCCCCTCCCAGAGTACCGACCCACTGGAAACATCTACGGGAGTTGAAAACAAATAGGCCGAACAATCTTGCTACCAGATCGAGTTGTGAGCGGTGGGTAATTGTCAGTCTCTTGGAGATGCTCAGAACCTTAGAAACATAAGGACTAGCAGCATTAGGAACAGAAGTGGGAGTTTTCATGGACGGAAATAAGGCCATATAGTCGGATTCAATGTATGCTACTCTCATAGGATTAATACTGACGGTATCTGGTCGATCGGCTTGATCAATGACAAAAAAATTGTCATTGCGGAGAATGACACAAAATGGGCCTCAGCATGCTGGGTGCAATGGGGATTGAAAGTCACTACAACGAAGAAAAACGTGAGAGCACGTAGTCAAGTCTTGGGGAATGTGAGTGGGACGACTGGATACCCGAGATTGCTGCTTGGAATGCTGGCTTAGCTTCGGGAGTCACTGAGAATGTTCATGACCCTTTCTTCACATGTTAGTTGTAAGTTGGGTGCAAGGCCTCCGAACAGTTTGGTATGGATTGACGGTAGTGGTTGACATTGCGCAAAGAAAAACTATGGAGAATCCTAGACGTTTACGGTTCCGGATGACCATAAATACAACTAAGAAAGCCAAGTGATTTGGCACCAATGGAGCATTTAGAGGTGTTGAGTGAGATGCCACAATCTTGGAGGCTATGAAATACCTGGCACAAAATGCTCGCGATGTTGATTTTCATCCGTTATACCAGAGAGGACATTGTCAATATGAACGAAAGCAAAATCTAGATCACAGAGAACTTGATCCATGAGTCCCTGGAATGATTGAACCACTTTGCGCAAGCCGAAAGGCATAAGCAAAAATTTATGCAACCCAAATGGCCTCATGTTAGCTGTCTGTGAAACAACTTCAGACGCAACGGGCTCATACCAAATCAAGGTTGGAGAAAATACTTTTGCCACACAAACTGCTGGAAGAGTCGTGAATGTGTGGAATTGGGTAACGGTCGGGTACCGTGGCGTTGGTAAGGGCTCGGCAATCACCACACGGACACCAATCACCGTTGTGCTTTGGAATTAAATGGAATGCGGAGGCCCAAGGACCACTTGATGAGAAAACGAGTTGTAAGCGAACATATGTTTTCGGTGATTTCATTCTCAGGCCATTACAATTACATTTATATGAAAACCAAATAATAAGAAAAGCTGGAAAAAGTCTTACTAAGTCGGTACAGAGAAATAAGGATAAGGAGGGAGGGGGGGGGACGGAAACCCGTGTGCATGATCAGATTATGTAACCGGTGGTAAGTAACCTACATCACTGTTACGCCCTACTGGGTAACACAGTTGACTGGTGTCCATGGGAGTTTGCGTGTTTGGACTAATTCTCACTGCGCGCAAATTTCAGGCTTCGAGAGGCGGATGATAATTGCCTCGATAGTTGCTAGTATGCGGAGCCTAATTGCTCTTGACACGTGTTGTCGGACCCGGTAGACATCTTTGAAGGCAGACTAGGTGTTGATTGAATGCCCAATATATATCAGGTGAGCAACGACTGAACATGATACTACTCCATTGCCTGTATGTCTGAGCTATCGTGGGTAATGTTCCTCAATGCGTTCTGATAGCTCACTTGCCTCTTGATCTATGTGAGTAGCGCCACAGTTGCACCTGAATTGGTAGATGATCATGGATGAGGTCAACAAGGGAAGCTTCTCTTTATTTTCCACATCGGATTATTGGTGACGTGACAAACACGCATCTAATCTTGGCGACTTTGAAAGTAGACTTCACTGTGGTACTCAAAATTTTACTGACTCTACCGGTTGCGATGTCCTCTCTGAAAGAAAGTCGGATGAATAGTGCTTTCTTTTTGCCTGTGGGAGTCTCTCTGGTTTTGTCCGTTCAGTCTAGTTTCTTTGGATGAATTTCTCAGGATAACAATAGGTTTAGCACCATCTTTCTTGTGTGCGATGGCTCGGGCTCCCGAGTGTCTGTAGTGCTGATATGTTTCGCCCTGTGTAGAATACAGCATTTCAGATCACGTTTGTAACCAAGTGGCACAAAACTGTGAAAATTTGTGAACTGACCATTCCAGATCACTTTCCGATACACCTTTCTATGGATCGAGTCATCAGGTCGTCTGTTTCATTGTATGTCAAAAAACGGTAGGCAATTTTCTTCTTCCATATCACTGGTCAACTTGATTGCGGAGTGTGTAGTGTCGAAGTCGAGTGAGATATCATACAAATCGGTTGATGCATTTGTTATGCAAAATACATCATCCACATACTGATGGTAGTGATCAAGTCGAATTAATGTTCTGCGTGATTCTTGAGTTTCTAGCATCGCCATGAAAAAAATGGCAAGAAGTGGTCCTGAAGGTGAGTCCATAGCAACCACATCCTTCTGGCGACCATAAGTGTCATTGAATACAAACTGTACATTCAGATCGCATTGAAGAATTAGTTCTCTTAGACTGACAGTCAGTATTCCTACGAGTATCACTCCTTGATCAACAAATGAACAAATACAATCTACTGTTTCAATCAAAGATACATTAGTGAACAAAGAAACCACATCCGAAGAAATCATTTGCTTTCCTGATATATTCGCATATTTAATAAGTTCAATACAGTGGAACGTGTCCCGGATTGTATACTTAGCAGGTAACCGGTGAGGACGCGCCTTCATTGGTGGACCTTTAGTGATAATCTGATATTGGACGCTGTGTGGAGCATGTGAGAGCGATGTTTGTGGTTGAATGACCACCGGAAAATCACCCAAAATTGAGAAAAACGGAGAGCATACTGTCTCAAGATGGATTGGAAAAGAGTTGATGGAAGTACTTGTGTTGTACGTTCTGATAGACGTATTATTGTCCAAAAGAACACGGTGATTCATATCAACTACGAAATAAGAGGTAGAAAAGAAATCAAATCGGAGAATAGGGTGATTAACATCGCAGTCGTGAAATCCCAAGGGAACTGTCGGTGTATACCCAGGACTAGCGTCAATAACTTTTGACCTTTGGCTGCTTGCAAAGTGAGAGTGGTCGGTCACGGAATGTGATCGCCAGACAGAATGGGAATAACACTGACCTGGGCACTTGCATTAATCAGAAAGCATGTGTCATGAGATTGTTCAAAAATAGAAAAGCCGACTAGGTTTGGAGCCAGTGGCAGTGTTCACCACTATATATATGTACACCACCTGTCTGGTTTCAGACTCTGTGACAAACAAAACATGGTGCAATCTGGTAGGAAGGGGTGGATAATCCGAGTCCATGATTTGTTTGTGGGCGCAGTACTGCCAGGCTGCCCAAGCCAAAACAGGTGGTTTTCTTAGGGATCCACGACCGGAGCCTTCAGCTATTCAAAGCTTAACCCGCAAGGTAGTGGGACGAAACGTGGGGTCCGTAACCCACTAGAGGCCAGTGGCTCAATGCTCAGTTCATACACCCTTCGGATGAGGCGAGACATCCTGGGTGCCCAGTGCACCTCTCCGCCACACATGCTGGTGAGCATGCCGTTGTAAACAGAAGTCAATAGCATTAGTGTCGATGCTCAGCCACCTAAACTGGCAGAACCAAGAGGCAACCGCGCAATGGAATGGCAGAACACATTTCGGTTTTTTTACAAAGACCAATGAGCGGATGGACGCAATCAGTGACGTCATCGAGCGCACGCAGAACACTCAAATCATCCAGTGCGCAACACCTGTAGGAGACTAATCACTGTGTTTATCTGAGAACGGCGTTGTTTGTCATTTATGTCACAAACAATCAACGACCACTGAGATACGCGGAGGTACTAGCAATTAATCATCGTTACCCTCAGCTGTGCAAACAGCGAGAATGGATAATTACGTTAGCCTTACCTTGGTAACGTGTTTTATTTGCCACCATTAGTTTTTGTGTGTGTGTGTGTGTGTATTTTTGCCTTTGGTCTCACGAGAAAGTCAAAATTCCCATTTATAAAGGATCACCTTGACTGTGGTGTGCAATAGTGAAGATGCAGCGAAATGGTCCGGAATACATCGTGCAATCTAAGACTATTGACTTTTGTGTTCAAATTTATTTCGGGAAAGTCATGTCTTCAATGCCGTTTTACGTTTGATATGCGAACCATGATTGGTTTGGAATCAGGGTTCAGCCATCTCTTATAGACTGACTATTAGTCAGCCAACCCAATGGAGAGCACCAGGCATTCACTTCCGTCCGCTCACTTTAGTGAGAACACGTTTACCACGAGAAGGCAGTGAGTAGGACTTCCTCAGCAGAGGCTGTGTGAGACACACGGTCACTTGGGAGCATTCTGAGAAGCGTTCAGGACGAATAGCCATCTCAGAGCCTAAGAAACCCACCCCCGATCATACTGAGGCATTTGGAGGCGTGGTCACGATTACTGACTGGCTGTCTCGTTTTCCGAATCTGCTGCTTTGAAAGTATACGATGACTGGTACCGATGAGTTTTCTCCCCAAAATGTCGGTAGTTCCAACAGTACGATAGATGAGACGAAGATGAAGACGGATTGTGACGTGATTTTGAACAGCGAACTGAATACCGGAGACTGGCGTGTTGTAGGAGAGCATTCATCTAAGAGGTTAGATTGGAAGTGTTTTGTCTGAACTACGAGATAAAGTCAGGAACAGGTGTTCGAGAACTCGTAACGACCATCACGCTTGTGGGGTTCGCGTCCTGCATCGTGTCATTTCCGATGGTTAGTTCCTCGGTCGAAACTCGTGGGTAGAAGGACGCGAGAATTTCCTTGGCCGACAGAGGAAGACGCTTCAACCACAGGTGTCTTTAAAGAGGGCCATCCATCTCATGTGACTGTAGTATATACTTGATGTTTCTTAGAAGTTGAGATGGATTGTGACTGCCGACTGAAAATAGCTGTCGAATTGAGTAACTCTGACGACGTCAAATTGCTGGGTTGTAACACAACATGAAGACTGAAACGTCGAAACGAAAAATGTAATCAGCCCTTTCTCGAGTGTATAGTGTGTTTGCGAGATTGGTAAAAGCCTGAGTTTACACTCACCCTCTTCATTGATAAGCTAGAGATGTTGGATAACTTGGTTACATTTTAAATTACATCACTGCTGGCGGAGATTTCGGCCTTTGCCAGCCTGTAACTCCCATGCTATCGTCGAGAAATTTGACGTCGTTTACAGGCTGTTATGCCATAAGTTCACTTACACAGGCATCAGGTCTGGCTGCCCCGTTTCGATGAAATCATTGAACTTTCGAAAGTAGAAATGCGAAATATCCGAATAGTTGCTGGTCTGGCCTTCACTAGCAGCGCTATATTCAGCGTAATCCCTCTGCGCCAATCCCGGTGGATACGATATATTTGCGTATGCTTATTGATCGCTTACGTACCGCGCACTCACTACGCGGGGCTTATTGTTGGGTTGAAAGTAAGCGATCCTGAGGTCGGTCTGTGATTCGGCTTGAATTATGGGATATGGGGTATTGATGCTAACCGAAGGAGAAGTTTCCTGAATTTCTCGCTAAGGAGAGAGCAGTCCAAGGTTCTCGTCTTCTAAGATCACGAAAACGAAACTCGGCGGCAAAAATGCTTTGCCATGTGCTTAAACAACTCCCGCGGATGGTGCACAACAAGAGCGATTTCATAACAAAGTCTCCGTGAACAAATATTTTTACGTCATTTGTATTCTTTCACTTGTAATCAACCATTGTCCCGTTCATTCCATGCGCGGAATAAATATGAATATCTACGTACATTAGGCCTCAATACCCCGAATAAATCTTACTTGTCAAATTGCCATTGGCTTCATCACAAGCTTCATTTCATTTCTACGTTTACTAACTTAACTATTTATGAAGAATAAGATAATGCTTCAGTTCGTGAAAACTTTACTGCATCAGCCTTGACCAGTACAATTGTCTTTATGAATCAGTTGCTGCGCTCCATTTTACTCTCACCAGTTAACTATCTAGTTTCATGAATTGAGGTTTGGTAGATTTTGCACATGGTAAACAGATCCTAATACTGAAAGCCGTTGATCCCTTGTGGGGTTCGCACCCGGACAAGGTTGCCACTCAAACTTCAGTACTTCGTGGGCTCTCTCATATGAACTACGAGGCCACACTTTACTTCAGTTTGTGCTTCTGGATTACATATTTCACCCTTCTAAACTACGGTATTACATGGCATCCACCTCAGTGAGCTAACTCGTACATTGACTGCCTATGAATCCTTATGAATCAACCAGGGTCCACCAGTTGAACAAATGAGCATGTTCCGTTATGAACTGGGTTTCGACTACTGGTAAAATTGTTTAACTGGTAAAATTCGTTCACCCGGATAAGAAGCCACGATTTACTGTAATTTTGGGCGGGTGAATTGTATCGCCCATTTTCGAAGATTTCAAAACCCTTCTGCCTGGCCTCGTAGCTCAGCTGGTACAGTACACACCGTGCTAAAGCCTGGTTAGCAATCCTCGGTGGGTTTGAATCTCGCCCGGGGGTCAACGACTTTCTCCAGAGGAATTATTTCACATTTTTATCTAGTTTCTAGTTTGTGCTTCGCATCGGTTCCATCGATCAATAAGCACACTTTTCAGTAGGTTGAACTGAGTGAATTAACAGCACAAGGTGTGCAAGTCAGCCGGTTTAGGCAAGATAGATGACACGCTATCCAAAAATTGTGCCATTAGATCCATTGTCACAAGCAATCAATCAAGCAAGCAGATCCTACGGAATAAACACAGTGAATTGACGAAACTGAGCCGGGTCTTCAGTTGCAATAGAACGGGGCAATTTGAACAGTGATGTTGTAAACGGAGACGAATGCGGCTTGTGTTAGCCGATCACACTTTCTTCAAAATTACTTAGGCCTTATTTAATGGGGGTGGTGTTACACAAAGTACTCGAAGATATCCTTACTTTAAACCCCGCTCAGGCCAGTTAAAATGCTTCGGAAAAAACTAAGCTAATCAGCATTCGGTTCTAATTTTTGTTTTATCGCAAAAATTGCACAAATTTTTGTTGCTCGTACACAAGAGGAAAAGCAGTCAACACTCTAAACCACAAAGCATGGACTTGACCTGGAATTCCTGTGATGCACACTGAACACTCTTATCGCCTTTCACAGTCAATGAAGATATTTGGTGGCCCCGGATTAGGGAGCTAACGCGCACATGAATGGGGATAATTTTGTTGTCTAATGAATCCAGTGACAGAAGTTGGATCAACTGCGGACACAAGTTCTATCAGGGAACTAACGTAACGGGCAGCTGACCAACCTCTGATCAATCTCATCGAATAACGACGGTTGGTTTCGAGCCTAGCTGGTTGATATTTGCCGAAGTCATCTCTCAGCATATACTAGACGAAAATACCATCGAAAATCTGAACAGTGCCGGGAAATGTTCACGCGTAGATTTAAGTGAACCAAAAGTTGACAGATACAAGAAAACGGAGCAATACACTGGATGATAACCATATTGCAGAGAGACAGGATGTGTTCGCCTGTAAGCTCCAGATTTCGCTGCTCAATGTTATCATTTCAGAAACTGGATACAAATTTCCAAAACTAAAGGTGGCTGAAGCATCCTCCTTTGTTCGAGGTTGCTCAAAGATCCATAGACACAGTGCTCCGTTACGGCCAGTCCTGTCCGTGCAGAACTCACGTTACCACAAGCTTGCCTGTTGGTTGATGAGTACATGACCATTCATTATGTTGGAGGCGCATTCCCTTTTCCATAGACATTGGAAAGTTATCTCACTGACTGTCCACACAAGGTTTTCCATTGATGTTGAGTCACTAGTTACACACGTGGCTGTTCAAGTTATGGTAGACGTTTTATGTGATTTGATTTCCCATTTAAATACTCTATATTTCCTCCCCTTTTGATCAGTTCAAAGAAATGATTATTTAGGCACAAATGGTGTCAATTCACAACGGTTTTTCACAATATTGTCATTCTAATCACCCAAATTTTTCCGTATGGTTTGAAAAAACGGTAAGTATTTGGTAGAAAAATTCAAACATCGAAGTTGTGCGGCCAACAGACGAGACACACGATATCGGTCTATCGACCGGAAAATTACACGAAGTGGTCAACAGCTGAAATTCTCAAACTCCGTTCTAACAAGATAAAAAAAAGAAATTTGATAAGAAAATTTGTACCGTAAGTTTAAGTAGTAGGAGATTAGGTTTCGTATAATATGATTCATCATTCAGTGTGAACATTCAGTTCACCATCGAAAATCACTGAAAACACTGCACAAGCCCAGTTTCATCTGGCTTGATAGGATTTATCAGTAGTGCGAACCCGTTGAGCCCCATTTGGAACTCGAATCCGGGGTGAATAAAAAATGGAAGGAAATCCCAACCACCAGTCTATCCAGGCTGACTCTAAGCGGTAAGTTTTGATACTGCGTGCTGAATCATATTACGCAAAATCTCCTCGCTTGATGCAAGAAAAGGAGAAGAAAGATTTCCTTGAGAACAGCAAAAAATCTGATCGGTTACTCTGAACGACTTATCGATATACATAGCCGCGGTAGATCAAGTTATTCAAGTCAAGGATGTGCTTTATTATTCCGAAAATAGCAAATTTCCAGTCAAAAATTATCAGTCACCTGCTTTTTTCAATGGTAATAAAGATATACCAATGGAAAAACGGTAATGGTTGAATCAGCACATGGTGTTGATCAGTGAATGGTCAGATGGAAAATGGACAATCATGATCAGGTGAGCTATCCCTACAATTCTCTCACCAGGTGCTCTTCCGAAACAAGCATCTTGGCGAAACACGGAATGACCGAGTTGTAAAAATTGTAGTTCGGGAATATATCAACTTAAATTTACTACGTGTAGTGGGGTAGAAAATACTGCGAGCGAGCGAGCAAGAGAGAGAGAGAGAGAGAGAGAGAGAGAGAGAGGGAGAGAGAGAGAGAGATGAGTGTAGTTGGTGTTTGTATTATGGGAAAAAGTAACGCTGCACAGCTGTTCACATACATAAAAACGGATTGCTTCCACGAAATCTGATAATTCAGAGTAGGATATGTTACTGCACTCAGAAATGCACTAAGGAGAGCATTCGATTAACACAAAGTCTATGGCAATAAGACCAGGATAAATGAAATTGACAAAACATAAATGAATGACTAAACTTTCAAGTGGTGTCGGCAGACACACACAGAGACCTCGGGCTGGAGATGTAAAAACGCAGCCTTGTTACCTTGAAAGAAGCATTGTGTACATGATGGATCCACTTAAGTTCTGATGGGATAAGTAGGCCCGGATATTCATAGCACTAGACTCTTTCCACGTTCGAACGTCCTACCATGAATGTTGAATAATTTGATTATGATGTAGATTTACGAAAACTGTGCTTCTACACAATTTTCGGGGTTAAGTGCTAAATTGACGACGTTCGACCATTTCGTCTTCGTACAAACAGACTGTTGTAATGGAGTAATGTCAACACTGTTCCAAGATTCAACCGGATACAACATCGTCATGTGATAGATGGGAGATCATTTAGATATAATATGTAGCAAACGAACAAAACGCTGATAGGACACTAACTTGCTCTACTCCAGTGTTATTGGGGATTGTAGACGAGTATTGCGCATTAGGATATGTGAGTTGAGACCTGTTCGTGAAATAGTTTTTTAACCAATTGGAAAACACTGAGAATACCCCTTACTGACCAAAAAAGGAGATAAGGAACCTTTTCTATTATAACCCAGGGAGCAAGTTCGAACAAGTTTGCGCTTCTAGTCAATCAATGGCGCAACTGAATCGATAAGACAGCCAACGACACCCAGAGTAAAGTACTATTTTGGGTAGGCAAATTGGTTTACATGGAGAATATCAGTAATAATGGACTTAAGATCGTCAATAATAATCCACTAGAAAGTCCTGAATGGGGTTGATATGAATGCGATAGAATGAAATTTATCTCTTTCTTTTATCTGTATTGTAGTGATACGAACTTGACTCCAGGAGTCAGCGCGGTTGCCTTCTGACGACAACGAGTGAAAATGAACGAGAACTTTGGATCTAGGTGGGCAGCACAAGTTTAAAAAATGACAGAAGTGAAACTATCCGTGTCGGAGGCTTTATTGATATTAATCCATTTGAACTCCTTGTAAACTCCGTCCGGAAGAATATACTGATGATTTCCCAGTTCAACTAGGATTCCAGGCAGAAAGAGTTGTCTCCTGGGATGATACCCAAGTGTAGTCCGTTTAGATAAACAATTTCTACTTTGATGAACAAGTTTACAAGTTTTACTGCGGACTCGTTGTGCGAAAGACAAGCTCTTTCTTCAGTCCATTGCGATTTATTTGGCTTCTCCAAATCAAAATGATTCGTAAGCATCATAAACTTTGTTTCCGAACAGCATGTTCCCTAACAGAAGTCTAAGTAGTTCGTAGCATTGTCATAATGTATAGATAAGTTAGGATTGTAATAACTAGTCCAATTTGGAAAATGTCACCATACCCTCTAGTACATGAACAACGAATACGTCATACTATCGGTAATGCGCCTCGTCTACTGGGTATTTTGTTAGCTACTGATGATTCCATTTACTGAAGATCTTATGAAAAACTTTGACAGTACAGCGATCGGAGTTTCTCACGGAAGCACGTCCTAGAGCGTGAAAGAAAGATGGCACATTCACGAAGAAGCAGTCTAGATAAGCACCATCTCTGATTGGAAAGCGAACAATTTTATGGAGGGACAATGGAATGTGGAAGGTCAAATCAGAGCTATCCAAGTCACCAGTCACAATAAAAAGAGAGACATTATTCAGCTCTGTTAGGATAGAATAGGATGAGCCCAGGAAAATGGCTAGTGTGTAATGGTAACCAAACCCAAAATTGACTAAGCATCTTCGTCCGAGCCGTTTTCTTCACCTAATCGCACTTTAAACTATTAGCTTTGAGTGAAGGACTGAGGAATCACATTACGTGACCTTGTTTTTGTGCACAGAGCAGACACGGGCACAGTCAACCTAAAAACTGTGGGGTTGATTCCATTTCCCTAAATGAGTTCAAATTATCCAAACTTGTACATATTCCCTAAATGTCCGTTCCCTTTAGTAACTAAGACAATTTTGTATAGATGTCAGACTGATTCACATATTTGACCGACGTGAGTCGATGAAGTGGTAACATCTGGCAGTATCTGTCTTATTTTCGTACTTATGAAATGGATGGGACCGGTGAACAACAATTTTACAAGACTGGGAAGAACCTGTGACCGCATTCACCTTCTGTACAGGTCTTGCTGAAGTAGTCTACAACCGTAATTACCTCGGAAATCAGCTTACAGCTGGTTTTTGCATTGGGGGATTGGGGGAGGAGGGTGGGATCACATCGCAATTAGCGAGAGCTAGATCATCTTTTGCTAACCTATGACACCGGTACTCATTACGTGACACTTGGCTCTCCCTTACGGACAGGGTGCCTAACGCCTCTGCAGCAAGTGCATTGCCTTACGATTATGGGACTTGACCACTCTGAACTGAGAATGCTTGGAAAAATTCCGTGTTCGATAGCTGGTGTTTCCGAAGCATTTCTCGCGTTTGGTGGGGACATTAGGTTAGTAACGACGAAGTTCTTTGTCGCGTGTTCGGTGAAGTATGTCGCCCTTTGACCGAAGTGATTGCTCTGCACCGCCTCTCACGACTTCTGCAAGTTTCGCGTACGCCTACTCATCGTCCACATTTTCGTGCTCTGTTGGTGCACTCTTGGCAAAGCCCGAAAAATCGACCAGTAAGTTCGATGATGGCTTGACCTGCGCATACGACGATGGCTATATATATATATATATATATATATATATATATATATATATATATATATATATATATATATATATATATATATATATATATATGTAACGGTTGATAAAAGGTTGCACATGAGTACTATATATGTGATCTTGTCCAGGTAAGAAGATTCGGCTCCCATTGAACCTAGTTAGTCTGAAGCACAGGTAAACGAATACCGACAATTTTTGAGGCCTGTAACATTCAAAATTATCAAAATCAGTCTAGGAAAGCAAGTAAAGGGACGGCATAAAGTCTGCTCTCTCTCCAACCCATACTTGTGATCCACCAATAATCATGAAAACCGTGCCCGGATTACCCCAACGTGCCGTGTCATGTGCATCCCCTTCGGTCTCAGTCCTAAGTTGAGAGCAAGCTTCTTTTGCTAGAGAGTTCTTTGTAAGAGGCTAGGATAGAGGTAAAGACACGTCTCGCGTGATTTTGGTAGGAAAATTTTGTTGTCACGTACGAGACTTTTTCTCAAATTTGGAAAAGGACCAAACTGGAAATAAGACAGAGCCTATTGTAATCGGTGGAAGCTGACGATGCATCAGTTCAAAAGCACAGACTGACAAGTAGTGCCTCGCCAATGTATTCTCCTCTTGCTCATCTGTCCTCTGTCTCAGATAAGTGAATACGTTTTTTGGATGCGCGAACTGAATCAGTGGCTAACGTCACTTGAAATATGTGTCACTTTAATCGCTCCAAATAAATGCACTCATTACTGATGCTCTGATAGCTGACATATGCCTCTCCAGTTGTGTGACGTAGTCTCCATGGACGATTTCGACCCTCCAAAAGACGTCTGTGTCGAGAGGCAAATCAAGGAGGACCTTTCGCATGCAGTCTCTGTCTCGGAGATGGAGTAAATGTTCGGCATAACTGAAGGATTCTGTAGCGAATTGCTCCCCAAGCCTTGTCTATGTCATAAGGACCTTGTGGATACCACGAGGCTGAGTATGTGGCCTTCCTGACTAGTTGAAATGGAATTTGCCAAATGTTGAGTCCACCCTGTGTTCTGGATATGAATGCCACTCCTCCCTTCCAATGGTAGTCAACATTCCGTAACCACTTCTGCGTACTGGAGATAAGTGCACAATGTTCTACGTAGCGGCACATCTTCGAAATATTACCGTGCATGAGAATTTTGGGTTCTGGTGAACATTTCTATATGTTAGTACAAATACAACTCCAGCACCATTGAGATGATCTCACGTGCAAATAAATTCACGCCTGAGTAGAATCGTAGGTTTTCCCAATCGACTTTCGGGGAGTGGGAGTCACGTAAAATTAGATAATAACAGTCAACAGACCATCATCACACACACCAGTCTGTATTTCTGGAGAGTCCGCTACTCGGGATCGATAAATGACACCGACCGAGTCAGACACACTGTTAATTAGATTTTCGCGACAATAAAGGGATTTGCCAAAGCCTTCCCAATCTATATGGCTGTCGAACTGTATTGTAGAGACGTTAATTTGAATGTAAATCGTCACACCTCCTCCCCACCTATCTCGCGTGGTTTCTATCAACACGGTTAACCTTTTACCTTTGAAGAGCCACCTCCGAATCCATCACCTCTTCGGTGGAACAAGTGTTGACGAATGGAAAAGCACCCAAGCTTTGAGGTCATCCCGTATATTTAGCATACTCCTGAATTTCGGTGACATAATTAGAGCTTGTCCTCATGTTCTAATTCTCCGTATGATCCGTTATCAAACCTCCATTGCACGTATTGCTCGATTGGTGAGACTGGTGAGACGGAAGGGAGGGAGGTGACCGGAGTTGGAGACGCCTCCTTGGTACCCGAAAATCCAGAATGAATAAACTTGCTTCCCCATTGGCTCGACTTTGGGGTAACTTGCGGAATGCCAGCTTATGCTCTTTTCTGTCCTCGGGATGGAAATTTCGAAGGAGACACACCTTCTCTCCTTTTAGTTTGTATGACCGCTGTAGCACCGGAGCCTAGGACCACCTTGAGCGGACTTGGGTTAAAGTTCTTATTTCTTTTCTCAGTACAGATAAAATCAGGGAATAAAAAAGAGAGAAACCACGGGACTTTGACGGAAGTGTTGTGAAAAAATATCGAAAACAATTACCAAGGTAGAAGCTTTAGACTATAAAGGTAAAACTATTAGAGAAACCGATTCTGGAAAGCTTGTTTAAGAACTCATCATACCAGACCTACTCAAAAGCCTTGAAGAAATCCAGAGACACTGAGTAAAACTTGCCAAAGGTTGGGCTTTGTACTTGTATGTATAAAAATCCCCACGGGACTTGCTTAAAACGATGAAGGCAGTTCAGGATATTTATGAGGTGGAGATGAGAGTGAATCCGTATGACTGATACTGATTACGTGAATTTAGAAATAACTGACACTGAATAATCATTACTGAGATTGGAGTTATCAATCATTTCCGTAAAGTGGAAAAAGATGAATGAACTTCCAGAACTGAGGGGAAATTACAAGATTCAAAGATGCGTGAGCAGCTATCTCATAACTGTCAACAAACCTGTCAGTTCCGTTTCCGTGTGTATAAATGTGTGTGTGTGTGTGTGTGTGTGTGTGTGCGTGTGTGCGTGTGCGTGTGTGTGTAAGACCAAATTCTCCCTTGGAACTAACGGTCGTTTTCGAACCAGCAAAAATTCAGAAGGCTTTTATCGGGATTCATTTTACGGTCCAAAAAGCTGTGGGTGTCATCGATAACTATCAAGGCCATCTTCGTTGGAATGAAATTGTCAGTCCTGATATCCATTACTGAACATGATTATCCCGTCCTGACATGAGGCAAATGAGAAAAAACTACTTTGTCTATTCTCATAGGCATAATTTGTCATTTCTTCTCACCGATGAGAATGCATCTATTCATTTTTCGTCCACTCTGATTAGTGTTTAAATGTTCTGTAGGAAAGATTAAAGAGAGAAAAAAATAATCCCATTGATCTTGATCATTGCGAACCTTCTCGCACCCAACACGGTCTTGACTTGCATCGGTATTGTTAGACTGAGAAATAGGGTGGGAGAACGAAAATGCCTCTTGGATTATTTCAGTAGCTACTAATCACTTAGTCCCTAATAATGCAAATCATCCGTTTAGATTCTCCACTACTAAATCACCACTGTCATCATCATCATCATCATCATCATCATCATCATCATCATCATCATCATCATCATCATCATCATCATCATCATCATCATCATCATCATCATCATCATCATCATCATCATCATCATCATCATCATCATCATCATCATCATCATCATCATCATCATCATCATCATCATCATGATCATGATCATCAAAATGTTCATCGTCATCTTCAGGCAGAAATGAGGTCGTGTGCACCACCTCATCACCATGATACTATCCGGTTCAATGTGTATGGTTGCAGGCCCACGTGCTCCAAACGTACGTACACATTGTATGCGTATGAACTAACTATCTACAGTTTATCTCATTTCTAATCTCAGACAGTAGATATTACAGGAATAACAAAATTTAACCTAACTCGTCCCATGGATTTCGGACCCATTCGATCAGTACTCTCTTAAAGCCATACACACATACATATACACACACACACACACACACACACACACACACACACAAGCAAACAAACACGAGTTGAAAGTCAGTTTGATGGGGCTTGTGTGAGTAAATTAAAAAAGAAAAAAACATAATGACCTTAAGGTTCAAACTTCCACACTCACCCTCAATCCATGGAGGTTCTCCAAACTTGCCCTTACGCTCACTACATCAGGCTAAGTGAGAAGGATTTTCTTATATCATGCCCAAAAACAAAGCTGAGTTGAGGGCAAGCAACTCGGACCATATTGGGTCAATCTGGTATAAAGCTGACCGACCAGTTGGCCGGACGTATCTGGAGTAAAAATAAACAATTGAACCACATTTCTGTTTTTTAACATTTGCCTGTTTGTATATGCTTCACAATTACTTGCTAGTAACAAATAGGATTGACGATACTTTGCTTGGCTGACTGTCCTTTGGATTCCACCTTTCATGACAAATCTCAGGTCATCCGATCAACTCCACACTCGGAAGCATCAGACTCGAGTTACACTGTTGTTAGAGCTCATCAGTGGTGCATATATTCCGCTACACACAGTGTTTGAGCTCGGGCCTTTTCACTTCGAAGGTGTGTGCATGACCATGGTACCACCCCACTCTCGTCCGGGCTGATCCGAATCAACGAGTTAAGTTTGCTCACATGTCATCCTCTATGTGAGCTGGCAGTGCCCGATATACAAATATCAAACGCAGGTTTATTGGGGATGCAATGGCTCATCCAGTGGAGAAGACCTGACTTGGTGGGAGGCATTCGCTTCGAGTTAACGGGATAGTCACCGTGTCTCGACTCAAAGCTGTCGAGCACTATCGGCTCACATAGAGGATGATATATGAAACAACTTATCTTGGTGATTCGGATCAGCCCGGAAGGGAGTGGGGTGACACGGTGGTGACGCATACGTCTTCCAAGGAAAAGACCAGGGCTCGAACACTGCGTGTAGCGGAGAATATGCACCATTAATGAGCTCTAACAAGAGTGAAACTCGAGTCTGATGATTTCAAGTGTGGGACTCAAAAATCCGAACTCAGACTTAATCTTTAGAGACGAATGACTTTCAACAACCACTGGTCCGTAAATGGATCGATTACATTCACTGAATCGACAGCTAAACATTCGTAGCTGAAAGAAACAGTACTGTCCGTATATCTTACGATTAAAATAAAACCAAGACGTGTCTCGTCGGACCTAAGTGCATTGGGTCTTGTGTAAGTCAGCCAGGGCCAGTTCTGACGAACGTGCACGCAGATTAAACGAGAAATAGAAGACAAAAGGAGAAATATACTGAGGTGAATTCTTTTTGGACGTAAATTATTCAATCATCAGTCTGTAGCAAATTACACACAGTGGAATCTTAACATGGAAAATGATGGAGGGAATATAGTTCAAGTTTTTACTGTGGTCCACAGTTTAACCTTTGCCCATCATTGGCGAATAGTACGCCATTGGATTGATCCGATCAAAAGCAATGAGAAATGATCGAGCAATTCATTCTTCTCGTGTTCATCCAATTTGGTTGAAGTGGTTTTGCGAGACAACGTTTATTGTGTTTATTCTGTCTTCGTAGTTGGAACAATTATTGGAAGTTTGTGAAATATCTTCCGAGCCCGAGTTGAGAAGACGTAAAGTGGTAAACATACGTCTGACTATTCAGTACTCTTCATAAGGCCAATACTGTACGCATACAAAATTTTACCGGTGCTCAAAAATATCAACCACAGCGCTGACACACAAGCACACAATCCAATGTCGGTCCTGTCTGGATAGCTTTTGTTTGGACAAATTAAATACCAGGTTCAACAGTTCTGTCTTTTCTGTCGCTCAAGGGAATGATGCCCGTGGTCACGGTCACCATTACCGCCACTAACACACAAACACACCCATATACACACATACGAAAGTTCGGAGAGCATCAACTGTCGACTCGGTCGTCTTATTAATGATCACGAATATGTCTAGGTGATACAGTGCATTGCATTGCTGTATGAACGACAAGTTGGCTGATCTGGTTACATTGAAAAGATCCGTCAGCAGCACTCCTGACGCACTTAGCTGATCGTGAAAGCTTTGTGCTCCACTGATGGACTAGAAAGTTTGGAACGATTTACTGGCATCGACTGTGGCAATGATTGAGGCGACCCTATTGACCGTGCAATCCAAAATACACAAAACCACGAGTGATAGATCAACAGAGACCAACCTACCTGCCATTATTTGTATGATCGGTTGTTAATAGTTGCGCATTCGAACAAACGAGCCTCGATGTCTGATTAATGACCCTTGGGGGAATGAGGCAAAGAGTGAATCGGATTGGCCAGTGTACACAGTGAACCGGTGAACAATTGTACGATTAGTCAATCACGCGAGGGGCACAGACAACCTATTGACCACTGAAATACGATCGACGCATAGGTCCACCAGTGTGGGCTTGTTTCCTGAATACATCCGGGTTTTTTTCCAAAAACTAACACATGTTCAATGCACTAGATCATTGATTATTCTAAATCTTTTGTGTTTCGTTTTCTTCTTCTTCGAACAGTTACTTGGAAGAAAAAACACATCGTATCGCGCAGAGTCTATGTGCAATTGAATAATCCGATCAGATCCCACTTTTGTAAGTGGAATTTCTCAATGCGGTTATTTGATCCGTGCCTTGAATTGGGTTAATCGATTAATAAATCAATTGATCGAAATCTAGAGGGAGATAGTGCTAGCATTCACTCAATATCGGGTGTGCACGATCATCCTTTTAGGATTGGTTTGTACGTCTAGATCCGTGTTGCACGAAAACAACCAACAACTTCCACGCCTTCGAGAGTTAGCGTTAGTCCATGAGGCTCGATATGCAGGAGAAAACGAAATACGGTAGTAACGCAAAACACTGTAAGTCAGTAAAGTATTGAGTATTGCTACCGAAGACCCATTGGGTTGAGCTTCTTTGGGGAATTTCTGGTCCCGTGTCATGATTTTGTTGGCTCTCTAGGTTTCACCATAGATCCTAAAGTATAAATTGATTTGCCAATGGTGTTTGACTTTCTATCGCCGTTGTAACATGGGGCCTCCCTTGTTGGCCACCCAATATCGGGTTTGATATCAACTGGAATTTTTTTTTAAATATACAGGATCTATTATTTCCCATACATATTTGATATGCAAGTCAAGTCAAGTAAATGTTTCATGCACCCTGACGGATGAATATTCAGCTTTGGAAATTTAAGAAAGAGAATCTTATTGCAAATGAATTCATCTATACTTTGGATTTTATTCAAGGACTCATCTCGTCAACCGTTTGCAATGGAATAACTCAAGCCCGAGACTATGGTCACATAGAAGAGGGGTCACCGAATGTTTACAAAAAAAATTAACCTTTTCTTGATGTATTTTCACACCGTGCTGTCACTTGTCTTGAACACTTGCTACGTAATCTGAGTGCTTTGGGATCATCTACCTACCCAGCTAGATTCACTTACATTTCATCCGTTAGTGATTTCAGTTTTCTGTATCAAGGTATAGCAATCCCAAGTAGTTACCGTGATCAACAATTGTGGAAGTGGCCGAGAGCGACTAGATGATTCAAGTGGGAAACCACAACTTCCTAAGATCACCATGATCGCTTGGCTGTCGAAGTGTGGTGATCCTTAGCAATGAACACTTAGGTACAACGGATCTTTTGGAGTACGCGTTTACTCGAATCACGATACACATTTGCCAGCAGAACTCGAGCAATGAGTTTTTCTTCAAAAATCTCCGGGTGTTTTGCTTTATTGGGTTAGTTGATTCCATCTGTTTGTCTTTTTGTGTCCTAGTTAGTCTCTACTCCGAGGCCATCAGATAGACCTGTTAATACATTTTCAGATTAGGGAACGGTGAGAAGGGAACAAAGGTTATTTGTCACGTACCGAAGAACTATGCTAGAGGCAATTGTCTTGGCTGTGTGGATTTGTAACTGACAACGTCGGATGAGTTGTTTAGCATCCAACCTATTCTTAGTGTTCTTAGTGCTACCCATTTGGAATTACAATTTTCAACATCTCACTTCCAAGATTACAGAAAATAAAATCTTCTAACCCACATAGGTATATAAGAAACTGAGTGGGGTGTTCAGTATCGATTTATGTAAGTCCCTGAACAGCTGACCGATGGAGAAACGAACTACACCTACATCCGCGCACGGTAGATTGTTGCAGAGCATGCCAGTAAATTCGTCTTATTGACTAGTTAGCATCGAAGTGGTAGCAAGTGGTTAGTTTCATCCGGTTGAAAGGCTCAGCTGCTATGCAGTATTCCAGTTCGAACTTTAGTAGTGTATAGTAGTTGGATTCCCGTCTATTTATTCGTACTTCCGGAGAAGCATCAAGACTGTGGCTAACGATGAAAAGCTCTTTCAACCTTTATTTGATTAGCGGCTGGCAAACGGTTATCTCCACTGCATTCAGACCTAAGTATGCCGGATTTGGATTTTGTCACCTCCAGTCACTTCCTCATTTGGTAGCCTTTCATTGACTGCGAACCCCACCCTACCCCCAGAAATATCGTACATTTTTGTTGTATGATAAAAAAAAGAAGTAAAATATTATTATTCATTGTTATTGTTGTATGAATTCAATGCAGAACGTTCCTCCCAAACCCCGGGCAACGTGATTAGGGATTACGAGCCATGTTCCTCTATTGTGTAAGCTGAGATCAGACTTCATGCAGTGAGCAAAATAATAGGTGACAGCTTATATGAAATTCTTTGTGAACTATGCAGTTTCAAATTATTGGTAGAAAAAAACTAGTAGTTCACATTCTGTGCCAAAAGTGATTAACAGAATAAGACGATCATTACGCTGAATAACAAAGTGAATGAACAAGAATCAAACATTGGAAGCCATTCTACTCACGATGGTCTCTCACGTTGAGTTATAATCTCCACAGGATAAATACTAATCACGACTAAGTAGTTGTCCAGTGATTCCTAGGGAAAGTTATTGATTAAGTATTACCATAAACGACGTCGGTATACAATTTACAATAACTGGACTCACTGGTGGTATGCCCTTTCTGTGTGTGTGTGTGTGTGTGTGTGTGTGACATTTCCAATCATCATGCTGGTCAAATAAAAGAGGGAAGTGATTGTTGGATTGATTCTTTTTTTGGGAGATAACTTGTATCGTCTGGTAAGATGGCTTATGCTTGGCGTGGTTACTGCTATCACCAACACACAGAGTAATAGATGCCATTAAACTGACTCTATGTTTTCTGTGATTAGTTTTGAACCAAACCACTTCGGGTGACCACATTCAGCATACTAAAATGTCAACCGTTCACAGTGCATGATAAATCGTGTCTTGTTAACGACTATTTATTGACGTTTTCATTGTTGAGGAGTAAGTTTTCCTTTTAATTACATGCCAAAATGTGTAGCCACGAATACGGCTTCTCCTTTGAGAAAACATGATAATACTAATAAAATCGTTTTGTCAGTGGCCTGAGTGTTTTGGTGACAAATCACATTTTCTAGTCGACCATTTGTCTTACTTTTCCCTCAGAACAACGCTGCACTCCGTATTTCGCGGTGGAATTGTGAATGAGACCATGGTAATTCCCCAGTTTTTATCCCTATTTCCTACTTAAAAATCATTCATCCAGGTACGGAGAATGTCTTGGTTAAATGTTGCACCTGAATCTTGGAATCGTTCTGTATAGCGAATTACTGAAAATATGAAACAAGTAGAGGGCTGAATGCAAATTACTCGTCAACGTGCGCAGTGCATCCTTCGGCAACCGATTTTTTCCATTACCATCGCACTGCGCGTTGGCACGCAAAGAACACAATGAAAATCTGTTCAGCACCGCGGTAGTGCACTTTTCATGCCGCTGGTATCAGGCCAGTTTATGTCAAGCAAACACAACGTAAGCACCCGATCGAACCATCCACATGGGCGATACAATCACATGACACTGAACATTCATTGCATGGATTGTCAAGGTCAGACAGTGAATCAATAACAGCTGTGCATTCAGCCGTAGTTGTCTTTGCTTGCTGTGAGCTTCGAACCTAAAGCCTACAAAATGTCTTGTCTGTAATGAACACAACTTTGAGGTATATGAATAAGAAGCACAGAAAATTCCTGGTATTTTACAAAGTTCAATGTACGCCTAAATACTACTCACGAAAACAACATGGATTACTTAGATTCAGACAGTTTAAATCTGGAAATCAAATCCATTGACTTAATTAAAACATCACTGAACATGATATTCCATCGACATACGACAGTGATAACATTCTTAAATACTTCCTCATCGAAAAGACGGTCCAACTTGTCTTCAAAGTGAATTCATTGAGACCGGGTCTTTTTGACACTTTCAGAGATTGAACTTATGTGCCTTTTGAAAATACACAGAGCAGTTTCTTACTTGACATGCTAGATTGTGCGGAGTGTGAACGGAATCAAGGTGAAGTGCGCTTATGCGATCTAACTTCCATACATCTAACCTCACCAGAATTTGGCTAGTTTACCAGAAATTGAAGACCATAGACTCACAATTCAAACTTTAACCCAAATGAAAATCTCTGGGGTCTGTTAGTGAGGTGAGTCTTTGAGGAACGAAGTCCGGTATCCTCGATTAATGGGATAGCGTAGAGCTTGGGATTAACCGGAATATAATTGGAGCCATGCCTGGACCTTGTGTTTCATTCATTACTAACATGTGTTTACTTTAATATTACACTGGATTGGGCACGTATTTACGGTACTTTTCAGCTGTCGAGAAAAAAAATGAAAAGATTCACACTCCAAAACGGGCTGGCAGTTTTAAAGAAAACTCCATCCTTGTTTGGTAAAACTTGTGCATAGAAAGGAATTAAAGAAGTTCTGCGCGGTGATAACTTTGAAGGAAGCAGTCCGAAAACATAGAACGGGTCAGACAATGTGAGTTGTTCAGAGAAAGATCGTTATGCGGTGGGTGTGAACAGTCCGCAATGATCTCTTCAGTAGATGAAGTAGATGCTATTATGTGCTTACCACAGAAGTCCGATACGAGGTCTGTTAGGGCTACACCAGAAATATGGCTAAAGATTCATAGACCTCTACGAAGGGTGATACAGCCTTTTTTCAACAGACCAGGAAAAATTACGGGAGTTATGAGAACTAAGCGCTAGTGTACAAATGAAGGAGAACTGAACTGTCGAAGTTTACGAATTTTGACAGAAAATCTACGCAATTTTCCAACAGTAGTTTTTATGTGTAAAGACTTATACAGGTTTTCTTGTAAAAATTCACCGAGACATTTCACATGGCTTACACGTGCAAGAGGAGTAGATTTGTATGGTGGTGCCGTCTTCTATAAAGTGTCATCGCAAAGTGGAAAAAATGCAGTCCACATTTGGCATTGTTTGATAGAAGACCGGAGTGCTCAGAAGGGTTTTGGATATATGCAATATTCTCATGAAACCCATCTAAATTGGACGGCTGGGAGACAGACCGAGTCAAAACAATGTCATCAGCGTACTTGGTTAGGCGGGCTGGGTCGATTGCAGTTAAGTTGCTAATGTAAGTGGTGAGTAGTTATGGGGAAAGAACAGCTCCTTGGAGAACGGTGGTACTGCTTGAGACATGTCTGGAAACTTTTCTTCCAACTTTGGTACACTGGGTTCTACCCGAGAAGAAGTCTTTTAGCCAGGTAAGTAAGTATGTCAGGCAACTAAATGATTCCAATTTCTTGAGAAGCAAGGACCGTGATCCATTGTCAAACACTGATGTGTAATCAAGAAAGACACGCCTTGCTGATTTGCACAAATCATTGAGGGATTCTGAAGTGTAATGGACTATGCACACTACTGCATCGATCGTGGAACGCCGGGGTTTATACGCAAATTGATACTCCTCAGTGGGAAACATGACTGTTTTGATGGCTCTGACAACAGCACGCTTAAGTAGCTTCAACGTCGATGGGGAAAGTGCTACGGGGTGAAATTTCTTGGTTCCCGTTTGGTTACCGGACCCTTTTGGTATGCTGATGTTTGAGGCAGGACGCTAACAGTCAAGAACGGAGAACGATTAAAGGGCATACCACCAGTGAGTCCAGTTATTGTAAATTGTATACCGACGTCGTTTATGGTAATACTTAATCAATAACTTTCCCTAGGAATCACTGGACAACTACTTAGTCGTGATTAGTATTTATCCTGTGGAGATTATAACTCAACGTGAGAGACCATCGTGAGTAGAATGGCTTCCAATGTTTGATTCTTGTTCATTCACTTTGTTATTCAGCGTAATGATCGTCTTATTCTGTTAATCACTTTTGGCACAGAATGTGAACTACTAGTTTTTTTCTACCAATAATTTGAAACTGCATAGTTCACAAAGAATTTCATATAAGCTGTCACCTATTATTTTGCTCACTGCATGAAGTCTGATCTCAGCTTACACAATAGAGGAACATGGCTCGTAATCCCTAATCACGTTGCCCGGGGTTTGGGAGGAACGTTCTGCATTGAATTCATACAACAATAACAATGAATAATAATATTTTACTTCTTTTTTTTATCATACAACAAAAATGTACGATATTTCTGGGGGTAGGGTGGGGTTCGCAGTCAATGAAAGGCTACCAAATGAGGAAGTGACTGGAGGTGACAAAATCCAAATCCGGCATACTTAGGTCTGAATGCAGTGGAGATAACCGTTTGCCAGCCGCTAATCAAATAAAGGTTGAAAGAGCTTTTCATCGTTAGCCACAGTCTTGATGCTTCTCCGGAAGTACGAATAAATAGACGGGAATCCAACTACTATACACTACTAAAGTTCGAACTGGAATACTGCATAGCAGCTGAGCCTTTCAACCGGATGAAACTAACCACTTGCTACCACTTCGATGCTAACTAGTCAATAAGACGAATTTACTGGCATGCTCTGCAACAATCTACCGTGCGCGGATGTAGGTGTAGTTCGTTTCTCCATCGGTCAGCTGTTCAGGGACTTACATAAATCGATACTGAACACCCCACTCAGTTTCTTATATACCTATGTGGGTTAGAAGATTTTATTTTCTGTAATCTTGGAAGTGAGATGTTGAAAATTGTAATTCCAAATGGGTAGCACTAAGAACACTAAGAATAGGTTGGATGCTAAACAACTCATCCGACGTTGTCAGTTACAAATCCACACAGCCAAGACAATTGCCTCTAGCATAGTTCTTCGGTACGTGACAAATAACCTTTGTTCCCTTCTCACCGTTCCCTAATCTGAAAATGTATTAACAGGTCTATCTGATGGCCTCGGAGTAGAGACTAACTAGGACACAAAAAGACAAACAGATGGAATCAACTAACCCAATAAAGCAAAACACCCGGAGATTTTTGAAGAAAAACTCATTGCTCGAGTTCTGCTGGCAAATGTGTATCGTGATTCGAGTAAACGCGTACTCCAAAAGATCCGTTGTACCTAAGTGTTCATTGCTAAGGATCACCACACTTCGACAGCCAAGCGATCATGGTGATCTTAGGAAGTTGTGGTTTCCCACTTGAATCATCTAGTCGCTCTCGGCCACTTCCACAATTGTTGATCACGGTAACTACTTGGGATTGCTATACCTTGATACAGAAAACTGAAATCACTAACGGATGAAATGTAAGTGAATCTAGCTGGGTAGGTAGATGATCCCAAAGCACTCAGATTACGTAGCAAGTGTTCAAGACAAGTGACAGCACGGTGTGAAAATACATCAAGAAAAGGTTAATTTTTTTTGTAAACATTCGGTGACCCCTCTTCTATGTGACCATAGTCTCGGGCTTGAGTTATTCCATTGCAAACGGTTGACGAGATGAATCCTTGAATAAAATCCAAAGTATAGATGAATTCATTTGCAATATGATTCTCTTTCTTAAATTTCCAAAGCTGAATATTCATCCGTCAGGGTGCATGAAACATTTACTTGACTTGACTTGCATATCAAATATGTATGGGAAATAATAGATCCTGTATAGTTAAAAAAAAAATTCCAGTTGATATCAAACCCGATATTGGGTGGCCAACAAGGGAGGCCCCATGTTACAACGGCGATAGAAAGTCAAACACCATTGGCAAATCAATTTATACTTTAGGATCTATGGTGAAACCTAGAGAGCCAACAAAATCATGACACGGGACCAGAAATTCCCCAAAGAAGATCAGCCCAATGGGTTTTCGGTCGCAATACTCAATACTTTACTGACTTACAGTGTTTTGCGTTATTACCGTATTTCGTTTTCTCCTGCATATCGAGCCTCATGGACTAACGCTAACTCTCGAAGGCGTGGAAGTTGTTGGTTGTTTTCGTGCAACACGGATCTAGACGTACAAACCAATCCTAAAAGGATGATCGTGCACACCCGATATTGAGTGAATGCTAGCACTATCTCCCTCTAGATTTCGATCAATTGATTTATTAATCGATTAACCCAATTCAAGGCACGGATCAAATAACCGCATTGAGAAATTCCACTTACAAAAGTGGGATCTGATCGGATTATTCAATTGCACATAGACTCTGCGCGATACGATGTGTTTTTTCTTCCAAGTAACTGTTCGAAGAAGAAGAAAACGAAACACAAAAGATTTAGAATAATCAATGATCTAGTGCATTGAACATGTGTTAGTTTTTGGAAAAAAACCCGGATGTATTCAGGAAACAAGCCCACACTGGTGGACCTATGCGTCGATCGTATTTCAGTGGTCAATAGGTTGTCTGTGCCCCTCGCGTGATTGACTAATCGTACAATTGTTCACCGGTTCACTGTGTACACTGGCCAATCCGATTCACTCTTTGCCTCATTCCCCCAAGGGTCATTAATCAGACATCGAGGCTCGTTTGTTCGAATGCGCAACTATTAACAACCGATCATACAAATAATGGCAGGTAGGTTGGTCTCTGTTGATCTATCACTCGTGGTTTTGTGTATTTTGGATTGCACGGTCAATAGGGTCGCCTCAATCATTGCCACAGTCGATGCCAGTGAATCGTTCCAAACTTTCTAGTCCATCAGTGGAGCACAAAGCTTTCACGATCAGCTAAGTGCGTCAGGAGTGCTGCTGACGGATCTTTTCAATGTAACCAGATCAGCCAACTTGTCGTTCATACAGCAATGCAATGCACTGTATCACCTAGACATATTCGTGATCATTAATAAGACGACCGAGTCGACAGTTGATGCTCTCCGAACTTTCGTATGTGTGTATATGGGTGTGTTTGTGTGTTAGTGGCGGTAATGGTGACCGTGACCACGGGCATCATTCCCTTGAGCGACAGAAAAGACAGAACTGTTGAACCTGGTATTTAATTTGTCCAAACAAAAGCTATCCAGACAGGACCGACATTGGATTGTGTGCTTGTGTGTCAGCGCTGTGGTTGATATTTTTGAGCACCGGTAAAATTTTGTATGTGTACAGTATTGGCCTTATGAAGAGTACTGAATAGTCAGACGTATGTTTACCACTTTACGTCTTCTCAACTCGGGCTCGGAAGATATTTCACAAACTTCCAATAATTGTTCCAACTACGAAGACAGAATAAACACAATAAACGTTGTCTCGCAAAACCACTTCAACCAAATTGGATGAACACGAGAAGAATGAATTGCTCGATCATTTCTCATTGCTTTTGATCGGATCAATCCAATGGCGTACTATTCGCCAATGATGGGCAAAGGTTAAACTGTGGACCACAGTAAAAACTTGAACTATATTCCCTCCATCATTTTCCATGTTAAGATTCCACTGTGTGTAATTTGCTACAGACTGATGATTGAATAATTTACGTCCAAAAAGAATTCACCTCAGTATATTTCTCCTTTTGTCTTCTATTTCTCGTTTAATCTGCGTGCACGTTCGTCAGAACTGGCCCTGGCTGACTTACACAAGACCCAATGCACTTAGGTCCGACGAGACACGTCTTGGTTTTATTTTAATCGTAAGATATACGGACAGTACTGTTTCTTTCAGCTACGAATGTTTAGCTGTCGATTCAGTGAATGTAATCGATCCATTTACGGACCAGTGGTTGTCGAAAGTCATTCGTCTCTAAAGATTAAGTCTGAGTTCGGATTTTTGAGTCCCACACTTGAAATCATCAGACTCGAGTTTCACTCTTGTTAGAGCTCATTAATGGTGCATATTCTCCGCTACACGCAGTGTTCGAGCCCTGGTCTTTCCTTGGAAGACGCATGCGTCACCACCGTGTCACCCCACTCCCTTCCGGGCTGATCCGAATCACCAAGATAAGTTGTTTCATATATCATCCTCTATGTGAGCCGATAGTGCTCGACAGCTTTGAGTCGAGACACGGTGACTATCCCGTTAACTCGAAGCGAATGCCTCCCACCAAGTCAGGTCTTCTCCACTGGATGAGCCATTGCATCCCCAATAAACCTGCGTTTGATATTTGTATATCGGGCACTGCCAGCTCACATAGAGGATGACATGTGAGCAAACTTAACTCGTTGATTCGGATCAGCCCGGACGAGAGTGGGGTGGTACCATGGTCATGCACACACCTTCGAAGTGAAAAGGCCCGAGCTCAAACACTGTGTGTAGCGGAATATATGCACCACTGATGAGCTCTAACAACAGTGTAACTCGAGTCTGATGCTTCCGAGTGTGGAGTTGATCGGATGACCTGAGATTTGTCATGAAAGGTGGAATCCAAAGGACAGTCAGCCAAGCAAAGTATCGTCAATCCCATTTGTTACTAGCAAGTAATTGTGAAGCATATACAAACAGGCAAATGTTAAAAAACAGAAATGTGGTTCAATTGTTTATTTTTACTCCAGATACGTCCGGCCAACTGGTCGGTCAGCTTTATACCAGATTGACCCAATATGGTCCGAGTTGTTTGCCCTCAACTCAGCTTTGTTTTTGGGCATGATATAAGAAAATCCTTCTCACTTAGCCTGATGTAGTGAGCGTAAGGGCAAGTTTGGAGAACCTCCATGGATTGAGGGTGAGTGTGGAAGTTTGAACCTTAAGGTCATTATGTTTTTTTCTTTTTTAATTTACTCACACAAGCCCCATCAAACTGACTTTCAACTCGTGTTTGTTTGCTTGTGTGTGTGTGTGTGTGTGTGTGTGTGTGTGTGTGTGTGTGTATATGTATGTGTGTATGGCTTTAAGAGAGTACTGATCGAATGGGTCCGAAATCCATGGGACGAGTTAGGTTAAATTTTGTTATTCCTGTAATATCTACTGTCTGAGATTAGAAATGAGATAAACTGTAGATAGTAAGTTCATACGCATACAATGTGTACGTACGTTTGGAGCACGTGGGCCTGCAACCATACACATTGAACCGGATAGTATCATGGTGATGAGGTGGTGCACACGACCTCATTTCTGCCTGAAGATGACGATGAACATTTTGATGATGATGATGATGATGATGATGATGATGATGATGATGATGATGATGATGATGATGATGATGATGATGATGATGATGATGATGATGATGATGACAGTGGTGATTTAGTAGTGGAGAATCTAAACGGATGATTTGCATTATTAGGGACTAAGTGATTAGTAGCTACTGAAATAATCCAAGAGGCATTTTCGTTCTCCCACCCTAATTCTCAGTCTAACAATACCGATGCAAGTCAAGACCGTGTTGGGTGCGAGAAGGTTCGCAATGATCAAGATCAATGGGATTATTTTTTTCTCTCTTTAATCTTTCCTACAGAACATTTAAACACTAATCAGAGTGGACGAAAAATGAATAGATGCATTCTCATCGGTGAGAAGAAATGACAAATTATGCCTATGAGAATAGACAAAGTAGTTTTTTCTCATTTGCCTCATGTCAGGACGGGATAATCATGTTCAGTAATGGATATCAGGACTGACAATTTCATTCCAACGAAGATGGCCTTGATAGTTATCGATGACACCCACAGCTTTTTGGACCGTAAAATGAATCCCGATAAAAGCCTTCTGAATTTTTGCTGGTTCGAAAACGACCGTTAGTTCCAAGGGAGAATTTGGTCTTACACACACACGCACACGCACACACGCACACACACACACACACACACACACACACATTTATACACACGGAAACGGAACTGACAGGTTTGTTGACAGTTATGAGATAGCTGCTCACGCATCTTTGAATCTTGTAATTTCCCCTCAGTTCTGGAAGTTCATTCATCTTTTTCCACTTTACGGAAATGATTGATAACTCCAATCTCAGTAATGATTATTCAGTGTCAGTTATTTCTAAATTCACGTAATCAGTATCAGTCATACGGATTCACTCTCATCTCCACCTCATAAATATCCTGAACTGCCTTCATCGTTTTAAGCAAGTCCCGTGGGGATTTTTATACATACAAGTACAAAGCCCAACCTTTGGCAAGTTTTACTCAGTGTCTCTGGATTTCTTCAAGGCTTTTGAATAGGTCTGGTATGATGAGTTCTTAAACAAGCTTTCCAGAATCGGTTTCTCTAATAGTTTTACCTTTATAGTCTAAAGCTTCTACCTTGGTAATTGTTTTCGATATTTTTTCACAACACTTCCGTCAAAGTCCCGTGGTTTCTCTCTTTTTTATTCCCTGATTTTATCTGTACTGAGAAAAGAAATAAGAACTTTAACCCAAGTCCGCTCAAGGTGGTCCTAGGCTCCGGTGCTACAGCGGTCATACAAACTAAAAGGAGAGAAGGTGTGTCTCCTTCGAAATTTCCATCCCGAGGACAGAAAAGAGCATAAGCTGGCATTCCGCAAGTTACCCCAAAGTCGAGCCAATGGGGAAGCAAGTTTATTCATTCTGGATTTTCGGGTACCAAGGAGGCGTCTCCAACTCCGGTCACCTCCCTCCCTTCTGTCTCACCAGTCTCACCAATCGAGCAATACGTGCAATGGAGGTTTGATAACGGATCATACGGAGAATTAGAACATGAGGACAAGCTCTAATTATGTCACCGAAATTCAGGAGCATGCTAAATATACGGGATGACCTCAAAGCTTGGGTGCTTTTCCATTCGTCAACACTTGTTCCACCGAAGAGGTGATGGATTCGGAGGTGGCTCTTCAAAGGTAAAAGGTTAACCGTGTTGACAGAAACCACGCGAGATAGGTGGGGAGGAGGTGTGACGATTTACATTCAAATTAACGTCTCTACAATACAGTTCGACGGCCATATAGATTAGGAAGGCTTTGGCAAATCCCTTTATTGTCGCGAAAATCTAATTAACAGTGTGTCTGACTCGGTCGGTGTCATTTATCGATCCCGAGTAGCGGACTCTCCAGAAATACAGACTGGTGTGTGTGATGATGGTCTGTTGACTGTTATTATCTAATTTTACGTGACTCCCACTCCCCGAAAGTCGATTGGGAAAACCTACGATTCTACTCAGGCGTGAATTTATTTGCACGTGAGATCATCTCAATGGTGCTGGAGTTGTATTTGTACTAACATATAGAAATGTTCACCAGAACCCAAAATTCTCATGCACGGTAATATTTCGAAGATGTGCCGCTACGTAGAACATTGTGCACTTATCTCCAGTACGCAGAAGTGGTTACGCAATGTTGACTACCATTGGAAGGGAGGAGTGGCATTCATATCCAGAACACAGGGTGGACTCAACATTTGGCAAATTCCATTTCAACTAGTAAGGAAGGCCACGTACTCAGCCTCGTGGTATCCACAAGGTCCTTATGACATAGACAAGGCTTGGGGAGCAATTCGCTACAGAATCCTTCAGTTATGCCGAACATTTACTCCATCTCCGAGACAGAGACTGCATGCGAAAGGTCCTCCTTGATTTGCCTCTCGACACAGACGTCTTTTGGAGGGTCGAAATCGTCCATGGAGACTACGTCACACAACTGGAGAGGCATATGTCAGCTATCAGAGCATCAGTAATGAGTGCATTTATTTGGAGCGATTAAAGTGACACATATTTCAAGTGACGTTAGCCACTGATTCAGTTCGCGCATCCAAAAAACGTATTCACTTATCTGAGACAGAGGACAGATGAGCAAGAGGAGAATACATTGGCGAGGCACTACTTGTCAGTCTGTGCTTTTGAACTGATGCACCGTCAGCTTCCACCGATTACAATAGGCTCTGTCTTATTTCCAGTTTGGTCCTTTTCCAAATTTGAGAAAAAGTCTCGTACGTGACAACAAAATTTTCCTACCAAAATCACGCGAGACGTGTCTTTACCTCTATCCTAGCCTCTTACAAAGAACTCTCTAGCAAAAGAAGCTTGCTCTCAACTTAGGACTGAGACCGAAGGGGATGCACATGACACGGCACGTTGGGATAATCCGGGCACGGTTTTCATGATTATTGGTGGATCACAAGTATGGGTTAGAGAGAGAGCAGACTTCATGCCGTCCCTTTACTTGCTTTCCTAGACTGATTTTGATAATTTTGAATGTTACAGGCCTCAAAAATTGTCGCTATTCGTTTACCTGTGCTTCAGACTAACTAGGTTCAATGGGAGCCGAATCTTCTTACCTGGACAAGATCACATATATAGTACTCATGTGCAACCTTTTATCAACCGTTACATATATATATATATATATATATATATATATATATATATATATATATATATATAGCCATCGTCGTATGCGCAGGTCAAGCCATCATCGAACTTACTGGTCGATTTTTCGGGCTTTGCCAAGAGTGCACCAACAGAGCACGAAAATGTGGACGATGAGTAGGCGTACGCGAAACTTGCAGAAGTCGTGAGAGGCGGTGCAGAGCAATCACTTCGGTCAAAGGGCGACATACTTCACCGAACACGCGACAAAGAACTTCGTCGTTACTAACCTAATGTCCCCACCAAACGCGAGAAATGCTTCGGAAACACCAGCTATCGAACACGGAATTTTTCCAAGCATTCTCAGTTCAGAGTGGTCAAGTCCCATAATCGTAAGGCAATGCACTTGCTGCAGAGGCGTTAGGCACCCTGTCCGTAAGGGAGAGCCAAGTGTCACGTAATGAGTACCGGTGTCATAGGTTAGCAAAAGATGATCTAGCTCTCGCTAATTGCGATGTGATCCCACCCTCCTCCCCCAATCCCCCAATGCAAAAACCAGCTGTAAGCTGATTTCCGAGGTAATTACGGTTGTAGACTACTTCAGCAAGACCTGTACAGAAGGTGAATGCGGTCACAGGTTCTTCCCAGTCTTGTAAAATTGTTGTTCACCGGTCCCATCCATTTCATAAGTACGAAAATAAGACAGATACTGCCAGATGTTACCACTTCATCGACTCACGTCGGTCAAATATGTGAATCAGTCTGACATCTATACAAAATTGTCTTAGTTACTAAAGGGAACGAACATTTAGGGAATATGTACAAGTTTGGATAATTTGAACTCATTTAGGGAAATGGAATCAACCCCACAGTTTTTAGGTTGACTGTGCCCGTGTCTGCTCTGTGCACAAAAACAAGGTCACGTAATGTGATTCCTCAGTCCTTCACTCAAAGCTAATAGTTTAAAGTGCGATTAGGTGAAGAAAACGGCTCGGACGAAGATGCTTAGTCAATTTTGGGTTTGGTTACCATTACACACTAGCCATTTTCCTGGGCTCATCCTATTCTATCCTAACAGAGCTGAATAATGTCTCTCTTTTTATTGTGACTGGTGACTTGGATAGCTCTGATTTGACCTTCCACATTCCATTGTCCCTCCATAAAATTGTTCGCTTTCCAATCAGAGATGGTGCTTGTCTAGACTGCTTCTTCGTGAATGTGCCATCTTTCTTTCACGCTCTAGGACGTGCTTCCGTGAGAAACTCCGATCGCTGTACTGTCAAAGTTTTTCATAAAATCTTCAGTAAATGGAATCATCAGTAGCTAACAAAATACCCAGTAGACGAGGCGCATTACCGATAATATGACGTATTCGTTGTTCATGTACTAGAGGGTATATTGACATTTTCCAAATTGGACTAATTATTACAATCCTAACTTATCTATACATTATGACAATGCTACGAACTACTTAGACTTCTGTTAGGGAACATGCTGTTCGGAAACAAAGTTTATGATGCTTACGAATCATTTTGATTTGGAGAAGCCAAATAAATCGCAATGGACTGAAGAAAGAGCTTGTCTTTCGCACAACGAGTCCGCAGTAAAACTTGTAAACTTGTTCATCAAAGTAGAAATTGTTTATCTAAACGGACTACACTTGGGTATCATCCCAGGAGACAACTCTTTCTGCCTGGAATCCTCGTTGAACTGGGAAATCATCAGTATATTCTTCCGGACGGAGTTTACAAGGAGTTCAAATGGATTAATATCAATAAAGCCTCCGACACGGATAGTTTCACTTCTGTCATTTTTTAAACTTGTGCTGCCCACCTAGATCCAAAGTTCTCGTTCATTTTCACTCGTTGTCGTCAGAAGGCAACCGCGCTGACTCCTGGAGTCAAGTTCGTATCACTACAATACAGATAAAAGAAAGAGATAAATTTCATTCTATCGCATTCATATCAACCCCATTCAGGACTTTCTAGTGGATTATTATTGACGATCTTAAGTCCATTATTACTGATATTCTCCATGTAAACCAATTTGCCTACCCAAAATAGTACTTTACTCTGGGTGTCGTTGGCTGTCTTATCGATTCAGTTGCGCCATTGATTGACTAGAAGCGCAAACTTGTTCGAACTTGCTCCCTGGGTTATAATAGAAAAGGTTCCTTATCTCCTTTTTTGGTCAGTAAGGGGTATTCTCAGTGTTTTCCAATTGGTTAAAAAACTATTTCACGAACAGGTCTCAACTCACATATATCCTAATGCGCAATACTCGTCTACAATCCCCAATAACACTGGAGTAGAGCAAGTTAGTGTCCTATCAGCGTTTTGTTCGTTTGCTACATATTATATCTAAATGATCTCCCATCTATCACATGACGATGTTGTATCCGGTTGAATCTTGGAACAGTGTTGACATTACTCCATTACAACAGTCTGTTTGTACGAAGACGAAATGGTCGAACGTCGTCAATTTAGCACTTAACCCCGAAAATTGTGTAGAAGCACAGTTTTCGTAAATCTACATCATAATCAAATTATTCAACATTCATGGTAGGACGTTCGAACGTGGAAAGAGTCTAGTGCTATGAATATCCGGGCCTACTTATCCCATCAGAACTTAAGTGGATCCATCATGTACACAATGCTTCTTTCAAGGTAACAAGGCTGCGTTTTTACATCTCCAGCCCGAGGTCTCTGTGTGTGTCTGCCGACACCACTTGAAAGTTTAGTCATTCATTTATGTTTTGTCAATTTCATTTATCCTGGTCTTATTGCCATAGACTTTGTGTTAATCGAATGCTCTCCTTAGTGCATTTCTGAGTGCAGTAACATATCCTACTCTGAATTATCAGATTTCGTGGAAGCAATCCGTTTTTATGTATGTGAACAGCTGTGCAGCGTTACTTTTTCCCATAATACAAACACCAACTACACTCATCTCTCTCTCTCTCTCTCTCTCTCTCTCTCTCTTGCTCGCTCGCTCGCAGTATTTTCTACCCCACTACACGTAGTAAATTTAAGTTGATATATTCCCGAACTACAATTTTTACAACTCGGTCATTCCGTGTTTCGCCAAGATGCTTGTTTCGGAAGAGCACCTGGTGAGAGAATTGTAGGGATAGCTCACCTGATCATGATTGTCCATTTTCCATCTGACCATTCACTGATCAACACCATGTGCTGATTCAACCATTACCGTTTTTCCATTGGTATATCTTTATTACCATTGAAAAAAGCAGGTGACTGATAATTTTTGACTGGAAATTTGCTATTTTCGGAATAATAAAGCACATCCTTGACTTGAATAACTTGATCTACCGCGGCTATGTATATCGATAAGTCGTTCAGAGTAACCGATCAGATTTTTTGCTGTTCTCAAGGAAATCTTTCTTCTCCTTTTCTTGCATCAAGCGAGGAGATTTTGCGTAATATGATTCAGCACGCAGTATCAAAACTTACCGCTTAGAGTCAGCCTGGATAGACTGGTGGTTGGGATTTCCTTCCATTTTTTATTCACCCCGGATTCGAGTTCCAAATGGGGCTCAACGGGTTCGCACTACTGATAAATCCTATCAAGCCAGATGAAACTGGGCTTGTGCAGTGTTTTCAGTGATTTTCGATGGTGAACTGAATGTTCACACTGAATGATGAATCATATTATACGAAACCTAATCTCCTACTACTTAAACTTACGGTACAAATTTTCTTATCAAATTTCTTTTTTTTATCTTGTTAGAACGGAGTTTGAGAATTTCAGCTGTTGACCACTTCGTGTAATTTTCCGGTCGATAGACCGATATCGTGTGTCTCGTCTGTTGGCCGCACAACTTCGATGTTTGAATTTTTCTACCAAATACTTACCGTTTTTTCAAACCATACGGAAAACTTTGGGTGATTAGAATGACAATATTGTGAAAAGCCGTTGTGAATTGACAGGAAAGACTAAAATTCAAAATGATATGTATGTAAATAACACTCGTATAGTAATGCTTGAGAAATATCAGCATGTATTTTTGGTTCTGATTGACTGCCTATTACTACAGCTTTGATTTTACCTGAAGGAGGCTGATTCAACATCGAAGTTGATACCATTTGTGCCTGTGCTCATTTGTTCAACTGGTGGACCCTGGTTGATTCATAAGGATTCATAGGCAGTCAATGTACGAGTTAGCTCACTGGGGTGGATGCCATGTAATACCGTAGTTTAGAAGGGTGAAATATGTAATCCAGAAGCACAAGCTGAAGTAAAGTGTGGCCTCGTAGTTCATATGAGAGAGCCCACGAAGTACTGAAGTTTGAGTGGCAACCTTGTCCGGGTGCGAACCCCACAAGGGATCAACGGCTTTCAGTATTAGGATCTGTTTACCATGTGCAAAATCTACCAAACCTCAATTCATGAAGCTAGATAGTTAACTGGTGAGAGTAAAATGGAGCGCAGCAACTGATTCATAAAGACAATTGTACTGGTCAAGGCTGATGCAGTAAAGTTTTCACGAACTGAAGCATTATCTTATTCTTCATAAATAGTTAAGTTAGTAAACGTAGAAATGAAATGAAGCTTGTGATGAAGCCAATGGCAATTTGACAAGTAAGATTTATTCGGGGTATTGAGGCCTAATGTACGTAGATATTCATATTTATTCCGCGCATGGAATGAACGGGACAATGGTTGATTACAAGTGAAAGAATACAAATGACGTAAAAATATTTGTTCACGGAGACTTTGTTATGAAATCGCTCTTGTTGTGCACCATCCGCGGGAGTTGTTTAAGCACACGGCAAAGCATTTGTGCCGCCGAGTTTCGTTTTCGTGATCTTAGAAGACGGGAACCTTGGACTGCTCTCTCCTTAGCGAGAAATTCAGGAAACTTTTCCTTCGGTTAGCATCAATACCCCATATCCCATAATTCAAGCCGAATCACAGACCGACCTCAGGATCGCTTACTTTCAACCCAACAATAAGCCCCGCATAGTGAGTGCGCGGTACGTTAGGCGATCAATAAGCATACGCAAATATATCGTATCCACCGGGATTGGCGCAGAGGGATTACGCTGAATATAGCACTGCTAGTGAAGGCCAGACCAGCAACTATTCGGATATTTCGCATTTCTACTTTCGAAAGTTCAATGATTTCATCGAAACGGGGCAGCCAGACCTGATGCCTGTGTAAGTGAACTTATGGCATAACAGCCTGTAAACGACGTCAAATTTCTCGACGATAGCATGGGAGTTACAGGCTGGCAAAGGCCGAAATCTCCGCCAGCAGTGATGTAATTTAAAATGTAACCAAGTTATCCAACATCTCTAGCTTATCAATGAAGAGGGTGAGTGTAAACTCAGGCTTTTACCAATCTCGCAAACACACTATACACTCGAGAAAGGGCTGATTACATTTTTCGTTTCGACGTTTCAGTCTTCATGTTGTGTTACAACCCAGCAATTTGACGTCGTCAGAGTTACTCAATTCGACAGCTCTCTCTCTCTCTCTCTCTCTCTCTCTCTATATATATATATATATATATATATATATATATATATATATATATATATATGTTGACTAAGTCAACAGAATATGAATATTTCTGTAACATTCTCAAGCAGCTCCGTTTAATTCTGAAGCCCATTTTGAGCCAAATCGCACCCTCTGCCCACGTACTCGATGAGTTTTTGTCCGAATAACTGGGTCCCCAGGGTAGCCTAGTACAATGAAAGATTAGCTGAGTTTGTCATGCGCAGGTTGTTCGCCTCATTTTACCCAGTGGTCCGGTGGTGAAGATCCATTGATCGTGTCCCTAATATTTCTTGAGATAAAATTGACTGCTTTTATCAAACGATCTTGGTTTGACGTTTGTTCTCTTTGAATGCTTTCGGCGCGGCATCCGAATAATCGATCGATTGATCGATCTGGGTCCGGAATGTGAATCGAAATCCGAAAATCACTATTATTATTATTAATATTGTCATTATAGTCAATAATATTATGGGGTCAATCTGTTAGATAATATTACTTGATAGTATCTCTCTCTCTCTCTCTCTCGCTCAATCGCTCTCACTTTTTCTCCCTCCACATACAAATTGCACGTACTATGTTCGAATAAAACAAATTCATTTTCCTCACTCACACGGTTCTGCAAGTCCGAATGACCTTGGATGAACTACCTTTGGTTCTGAATTACTTATCATGTAGTCGTCTGTTTTTGCAGGATGCGAACAGTTCAATGGATAACTCGAATGATCTAAACTATGAGCTCAATACAGAGACTGATCTCAATGAACGACTTCCCTGGATTGAATTGTAGCCATGATGAACAAGGAGGAAGAATTCTCACAAAAATGAGAAATAATATTGAGACAGAAAATTTGTGGGTGATGCATGTCCCACCTGATTGTCCTTTCACTGCACATTTGGTGGGCTCGCGATTCTGCTTCCGGGTATTGTACTTCCATTCATCATTCACATATTGCACCACCACATTTAGTGCATCCTTCTCGTTCAACGTGGATTCGAAGGTTACGGAAGCCAAACGCAATGCCCTCGAAGCTTCTGCCAATGTGAAATTACTTTCACTTTGTAATTCAAATAGAGATGATTTATTTACATGAAAGATGTATGTTCTCAGTCCATGATATATTCTTACCTCGTACAAGGCATTTCTGCCGAAGTTGGGGTGGAAGTGTGTGAACTTACTCATGAATCCCCACCGAACAATCTCTGCAACACAATCAAGAACACTATAATCCATCGAATAGGAGTGTCTGATCAATGTAACACTGAAAATTTGTTCACAAATTTTCAGTCGGCCGTCACAATCCATCTCAACTTCTAAGAAACATGAAGTATATACTACAGTCACATGAGATGGATGGCCCTCTTTAAAGACACCTGTGGTTGAAGCGTCTTCCTCTGTCGGCCAAGGAAATTCTCGCGTCCTTCTACCCACGAGTTTCGACCGAGGAACTAACCATCGGAAATGACACGATGCAGGACGCGAACCCCACAAGCGTGATGGTCGTTACGAGTTCTCGAACACCTGTTCCTGACTTTATCTCGTAGTTCAGACAAAATACTTCCAATCTAACCTCTTAGATGAATGCTCTCCTACAACACGCCAGTCTCCGGTATTCAGTTCGCTGTTCAAAATCACGTCACAATCCGTCTTCATCTTCGTCTCATCTATCGTACTGTTGGAACTACCGACATTTTGGGGAGAAAACTCATCGGTACCAGTCATCGTTGACTTTCAAAGCAGCAGATTCGGAAAACGAGACAGCCAGTCAGTAATCGTGACCACGCCTCCAAATGCCTCAGTATGATCGGGGGTGGGTTTCTTAGGCTCTGAGATGGCTATTCGTCCTGAACGCTTCTCAGAATGCTCCCAAGTGACCGTGTGTCTCACACAGCCTCTGCTGAGGAAGTCTCTTGGTAAACGTGTTCTCAATAAAGTGAGCGGACGGAAGTGAATGCCTGGTGCTCTCCATTGGGTTGGCTGACTAATAGTCAGTCTATAAGAGATGGCTGAACCCTGATTCCAAACCAATCATGGTTCGCATATCAAACGTAAAACGGCATTGAAGACATGACTTTCCCGAAATAAATTTGAACACAAAAGTCAATAGTCTTAGATTGCACGATGTATTCCGGACCATTTCGCTGCATCTTCACTATTGCACACCACAGTCAAGGTGATCCTTTATAAATGGGAATTTTGACTTTCTCATGAGACCAAAGGCAAAAATACACACACACACACACACACACACACACACACACAAACTAATGGTGGCAAATAAAACACGTTACCAAGGTAAGGCTAACGTAATTATCCATTCTCGCTGTTTGCACAGCTGAGGGTAACGATGATTAATTGCTAGTACCTCCGCGTATCTCAGTGGTCGTTGATTGTTTGTGACATAAATGACAAACAACGCCGTTCTCAGATAAACACAGTGATTAGTCTCCTACAGGTGTTGCGCACTGGATGATTTGAGTGTTCTGCGTGCGCTCGATGACGTCACTGATTGCGTCCATCCGCTCATTGGTCTTTGTAAAAAAACCGAAATGTGTTCTGCCATTCCATTGCGCGGTTGCCTCTTGGTTCTGCCAGTTTAGGTGGCTGAGCATCGACACTAATGCTATTGACTTCTGTTTACAACGGCATGCTCACCAGCATGTGTGGCGGAGAGGTGCACTGGGCACCCAGGATGTCTCGCCTCATCCGAAGGGTGTATGAACTGAGCATTGAGCCACTGGCCTCTAGTGGGTTACGGACCCCACGTTTCGTCCCACTACCTTGCGGGTTAAGCTTTGAATAGCTGAAGGCTCCGGTCGTGGATCCCTAAGAAAACCACCTGTTTTGGCTTGGGCAGCCTGGCAGTACTGCGCCCACAAACAAATCATGGACTCGGATTATCCACCCCTTCCTACCAGATTGCACCATGTTTTGTTTGTCACAGAGTCTGAAACCAGACAGGTGGTGTACATATATATAGTGGTCAACACTGCCACTGGCTCCAAACCTAGTCGGCTTTTCTATTTTTGAACAATCTCATGACACATGCTTTCTGATTAATGCAAGTGCCCAGGTCAGTGTTATTCCCATTCTGTCTGGCGATCACATTCCGTGACCGACCACTCTCACTTTGCAAGCAGCCAAAGGTCAAAAGTTATTGACGCTAGTCCTGGGTATACACCGACAGTTCCCTTGGGATTTCACGACTGCGATGTTAATCACCCTATTCTCCGATTTGATTTCTTTTCTACCTCTTATTTCGTAGTTGATATGAATCACCGTGTTCTTTTGGACAATAATACGTCTATCAGAACGTACAACACAAGTACTTCCATCAACTCTTTTCCAATCCATCTTGAGACAGTATGCTCTCCGTTTTTCTCCATTTTGGGCGATTTTCCGGTGGTCATTCAACCACAAACATCGCTCTCACATGCTCCACACAGCGTCCAATATCAGATTATCACTAAAGGTCCACCAATGAAGGCGCGTCCTCACCGGTTACCTGCTAAGCATACAATCCGGGACACGTTCCACTGTATTGAACTTATTAAATATGCGAATATATCAGGAAAGCAAATGATTTCTTCGGATGTGGTTTCTTTGTTCACTAATGTATCTTTGATTGAAACAGTAGATTGTATTTGTTCATTTGTTGATCAAGGAGTGATACTCGTAGGAATACTGACTGTCAGTCTAAGAGAACTAATTCTTCAATGCAATCTGAATGTACAGTTTGTATTCAATGACACTTATGGTCGCCAGAAGGATGTGGTTGCTATGGAATCACCTTCAGGACCACTTCTTGCCATTTTTTTCATGGCGATGCTAGAAACTCAAGAATTACGCAGAACATTAATTCGACTTGATCACTACCATCAGTATGTGGATGATGTATTTTGCATAACAAATGCATCAACCGATTTGTATGATATCTCACTCGACTTCGACACTACACACTCCGCAATCAAGTTGACCAGTGATATGGAAGAAGAAAATTGCCTACCGTTTTTTGACATACAATGAAACAGACGACCTGATGACTCGATCCATAGAAAGGTGTATCGGAAAGTGATCTGGAATGGTCAGTTCACAAATTTTCACAGTTTTGTGCCACTTGGTTACAAACGTGATCTGAAATGCTGTATTCTACACAGGGCGAAACATATCAGCACTACAGACACTCGGGAGCCCGAGCCATCGCACACAAGAAAGATGGTGCTAAACCTATTGTTATCCTGAGAAATTCATCCAAAGAAACTAGACTGAACGGACAAAACCAGAGAGACTCCCACAGGCAAAAAGAAAGCACTATTCATCCAACTTTCTTTCAGAGAGGACATCGCAACCGGTAGAGTCAGTAAAATTTTGAGTACCACAGTGAAGTCTACTTTCAAAGTCGCCAAGATTAGATGCGTGTTTGTCACGTCACCAATAATTCGATGTGGAAAATAAAGAGAAGCTTCCCTTGTTGACCTCATCCATGATCATCTACCAATTCAGGTGCAACTGTGGCGCTACTCACATAGATCAAGAGGCAAGTGAGCTATCAGAACGCATTGAGGAACATTACCCACGATAGCTCAGACATAGTCAGCTGACTCTACTGACGCACACACGCGTATGCGGTCCTTTCGTGTATGTGTTTAATCGCTCAGTGAACAAATAAATGCGTTTGCTATCACAAAACGTCTGCTTTTCCCTATATGACCGAACTACTTACAGGTCACAATGTGAAGTAAACACTTCGTCTAGTGGAATTCGCCTGCGGGTTCAAACAGTTCAGTTCGATTGTGCCACTTTGGTCGTTTATTAACGCGAAGTGTTTACAGTTGAAAGACATGGAAAATCTGGTCAGCAAACAAGGATTCAGGTTGGATCAAGGTAATTTCCACATTATTGCTGTAGTTAAAGGCTCGTTGGTATAAACTGCCCAGGGGCGCCTTGGACACATGATTCGTCACAAACAGGGTAAAGTACGGAACAGAATGGGGAAACTGCATTGCAGAATGGACTGGACCGTATAGGTGAATTTCGGTTCCGTTTTGACCATGTGCTTACGACCATTGAACTGATTCTCCTGTGAACCATTCTTGTTGTGTTTACTCGATTATTTCGACTGACATCTTGATCGGCAACTCTCAACTTGAGCCATCTTACTGCTCCCCAGATATTTTTCTGAGGTCCTCCTGCTTGTTCCTAAAGCTCTTTTGTCTGTTGCGGTGCTTGATTTGATACTTATCTCTTACTCTACCCCTCTCTCTCCCTCTCTTTCTGGAGGAACCAGAAACTCGGTTAGAATCTCACTGGCTCATTTTCTAGATGAGGGAATACAAAGTGGTATCTCATGTACTCCGAAAGCTCATTACTGATATACTGTTGAGACTACTGGTTCACGGCTGCTTGGTGATGTGATCTCGTCTCAGTGGTTGTCATAGAATAAGAGGAAGGGTTGCACATATTTTACTAACGCTTCTATTCAGGGATAATTTCTGCTTCCAAGGTTTGTTTTCAAAAGAAATATTCACACATAGAGAACGTGAAATGACTAGCTTAGCACAGCCGTTGTTGACCTGATTTGGACACAGACGTCTGTAAAACGGTGATGGGTCTTAACGCTATCCTCCACGGGACCGTTTGTGCGCCGCTTTCTGTAGCCTTTTTCGGAATCGACATCACATCTTATTAGTAAAAAGAGACCACTGTTATGAGCAGAAGAGGATAAATTTCCGTGGAATGCCGTCTGGAACAATCATCCGCCGACGGTAACTCGGTAACTCTACTTCCGTGGTGCTGCGGAAAATAGGTCGCGTTGTCTGAGGACTGTACTCGTATCCCCTGATTGAATAAGGCAGCTATATCTGAAAGTGTTTCTGGCTAACTCCCTATTGCCATACGGGAATACATTGCAGCCAAACACCAAAGAGAACTTATGAATGTTGTTCGAACAAGAAACCCCAACCAATCGTTGAGATACTTGGATTCCAGTGATTCGACAAAATGTAGGGCCAATGAGGTTCGACCACATCATGGAACCAAAACTTGTGGGTACGGTAACAAATGATTGTCCGCTTACTGCGTTGCCAGGCACATTTTCAGTGGAGTCGTATTCACCGTCATCATTCGAAATTTGTCGGTCTGTTGAGAGCTATCTTGGAGACGACACTATGCACTAGATCTTTGAGCTCATCATATAGGAAAGTATCGCACTGTCGTATTTGTCTATAACTTTCATCTCGTGCTGTTTTGTGTAATAATAAGCGCTTCTCTGACTTCGGTACTTCTACTCACGCATGATTTTTGACATTTACCTTCTGTATTACATTACTGGTTCGAAATATTATAAAAACACTGGTTTTCATCCGTCATTTTTGGAGCTTGGGCTGAAAGGTAACCAAGCAATCTATTTTGCAACAAGTCAGACTTTCCCTATTCCAAGTGTGGTGTCGTACGGACCCACCTCTCTTTGTAATGTGCAATACATTGAATAGATGCTTTATTCCTTGGAAAAATATAACGATGTTGCGGATTTGGCGATTCGAAAACCCCGTTAGATGCCATGGGACACGTTAGCCTCGTGTCCGTCACTGAGGAAAGGAACCAACAAATATGGATAAAGGTGAGAGCATCATCCTGACGCCACCGAACTGAAGCTCGTGTTTACTGTCTATTAATGGTTTCGCATATCGCTTCGCATACAAACAAGCGTGTTTTTGAGTAATCCTAGAATTGATGTAGAGTACACGAGCTGTGTCGAAGTATGTACTCCTATTTTGAACACATTTTCGTGCTTGTATTTTATTCCCGACTGCTGAAGACTCGTCACCGTTGTTCCGATACTCAAACCTTGTCATTCTAGTGCCTTAGTTTGACGCTTTCTGCCCACTGTTCAAACTTTACCTGGTCCCAAACTCACAGAGAATTCCATTCTTGAACTCGTGAATTCCTCAATGAATGTTCTTGATAACCTCGTTCAGTTTGCCGAACCGGTCCGTTGTGGGTGCTTTTGGTTCACCAGTGCATCATGTGACCAAATTTCTGGACGGATCAGCAAAGTCTGTAAAATTTGCTTTTCTAGACCACTCATCCACTCTCAATTCTATTCCGTGTCCCCTATTCCTTCGTTAGCTTGTGGTTCGTTTACTAAATTGGGCCCTTATTGGCATGGTGGTCTGACTATTCTACCAGCAGAACTCAGTGCACGTGACTAGATTTTAAATTATCCAAACCCTCGTTGAATAATGCAGGAGTGCTTGAGGGAGTTATCCTTTCCTCCTTTTAAATTTCTGCCTACGTCAGCGACTTTTCATCCGGATCTCTGGAACATTTATTCCACAATGCTGATGATGTGGTCCTCTGTCAAGCTGTTTCTGTAACCCAAGATTTTGATATATATATTTTCCGTCAATTAGTCTCACATTTTAGATTCCCTTGTACGATCCGGCTTGACTTTAAAATTGTTCATATGCTTTGAATGTATGTGCACCCTTTCGCGATCGGCTTATTCTTGTGATACATCTGTCTTTTTCACAGAACCACTAAGTGGAATAGGTTCTGTCAGATATTTGGGAGTCAAAATCGATACAAATCTGAGGCGGTCAACTGAAATTTCAAATGGCATAAAAACTTCACGAACCATCCTACCAAATACGAGTGCTTAGACATTTCAGAGACAGAGCGCAGTAACTCTTTCCATTTAATAGGGTTTCCTGTTCTGCTCCAGGTTTTCCTTGTTAATTTTGTTCGCCTTCTAAAGAATGAATTCAATATCACTCGCCTGCTTTACAATCGGGTACCTTCCATACAGTTAGGTGGAAAATTCGCTGAGTTGGATGAGCTAAACTTGGCCTCATGTGAAAAGTTCACTCACAAAATCTTTTCACAATCCACTCATCTTTAAGGCCGTGGTCTGTTCAAGTAAAACCCTCTCGACTCTATGCGTTCCTCTTTTCGATTCACAAACTCTTCATTTTCGGTCTACAGAATGGCCACGGTTCCTTATCTGACCTAAATATTCATAAAACGGGCGCCAGTCTCACCGAAATTTCACAACAGCTTTTGATGTGTAATCGTTCCGTCTCATTCCCTCAATTTGATAAGATGCTGAGGGTAAATAATTTCTACTGAAATGCTGACGTCTATCTAAGCAAAAGTGTGCCCAAATACAAATACCAACTCAACCAGGTTTATGTGAGAACAGTTCGATTACTGCGCACTTGTTCGAGAAACTGATCACTGGATAGATGTAGATTCGTCCTTGACCGTCTAGTACCCCGTCATACATTACGTATGAAGAATAGTTAGGCTTCGGACACTAGCAACTCCTACGGTAATCAACATACATCGGTAGAGGCTAGAGCTGTGAGAAAAACCGAAATTATTCCAGGCCCAACTATGTCACGTAAGGGCTTGGCGGTGACCTATATTTACTATTTATAATGTAAGTAATATAATATATCGTATCTGGATGAAAAAAGAGAATTTCCCAGGAGACTCACGGCCGGTTTCGCGGTTGTTGCTTCTCATGCGGTATGCGTACCCAGCACTCTCTTGCGCAATCATCCCTATACTTGAACAGCTCACAGTTGGTTTGTCGGTGTGATCTCATGGAAACTGTGATGAGCTTGAGTGGATGAACCGTTCACTTTTGAATCACTAGGTGGTCCTTCGAGAGGCTAACTTTGATTAACTGACAAAATAACTTTCGAGGGATCTCCTCGTGATTCTAGTAAGGGGTTTTTCGTTGATTCAAGTGAGATTACAGAGATAAATTTACTGTCACGCACTACTCAATCCGGTCACTTGCTTAAATATTATTTGAAGAAATTGAACTCATCTCTTCTCACGAACTGAGTGAGATGTTTCATCATCACGTGATCATTTTTCCTTATAATTTTGTTCGCAAAGTACACGTGACTGTAATGGCTCGTGAATAGAGTCACTGAATACGCCATGCACTCATATTTCCGATTCTCTCAGTTCAACGTGAACCGCGTTCCGAAAGTGAACTATTTCAGTACAGTCGGTATTCCCCTGTTGACTGAAGTAAAACAGCCCCTTCCGATAGAATATTCATAAATTCAGAACTGAATTTTCTCGATAGACAAACTATGGCAGTGCAAAACACTCCCCATTTATTTTGAATTTATTGATGGCCCGAAGAGTCTAAATGATGTAGATAGTCAAAAAGTTCAAGCCACAAGAGCCGGAATGGAAACGATGATCTTGCTCTACTCGCACTTCACCGGCCAAGCAGCGACAACTTGGCTGGCAGAACAGCTACGTGGAAAATGGAAGCTTGCCGGTTCAATACCGACTCGCGAGATGGTCTTTTGGACGCTTTAAATGAAAGTGGACTTTCAGTTATCTACTTTTCCACTTCCATTTTGTTCCAAAAATCCTTCATTTTCATCTTTCTATCTCTTCATTTACTTCCTTGTTACTAAGTAATAATGATACAACATTTCGGGAGGAGGGTCGTCACCAGTTATAGGCTGCCATTTGAGGAAAAAACTTCCGGTGGAAACGGGACTCGAACTAGGGACAAATGGGTTGAAAGATCCACATAATGAACGTTTGACCACCGCCTATCAAAGTGCAACTTCTCAAATACATATAACCAGTCTCCTATGACTTTACCAAAGTGCAAACTGTGTGTGTACGTGAGTTAGGGGAAAAACACCAACTGTGCTTTAAAAAAGAATAAATCGGCGCTTGTGTTGCCGCGAGAAAAACTGTGAGCATGACGCATTGCCGATCTTTAATTCGTCTATGCGCCAGTTCATTTTTGATCACGAATGCTGATTAGGTTCACCCTTTAACCAACCGGGTGATCTCCACATCCCGGTTTTAGCGTACTGGTGTGGCTATGACTTACCAGTAGACTACATCTTTATGATCACCTCAATGAAAGTGTGAGCACTCCCGTTTCATGCCGTGCAATGAGATCTCACAGTAGAACATAAGTTCACAGCAATCGTCTGAAGGTGAGGTAAGTAGTATATAAGACGAGAGTTTTCTGAAAGCTGCGCTTGTCAACCTTAGGAGGAGCGAACTATAGCTCCGTGGATTGTTCCGCTTGTTCTACTGTCATTTTCATTCATCTACATCAATGACTTCAAGATACTATATAGTAAAAGGCCGGTGACTGATAGAAAGATGGGTCAGATTTCAGAAAACGTGGTAGAGAGGGCGACTGGACAGGGAAAAAGGAAATGAAGAATAGTTCTCACTTTTCTCTTCAACTAGGGGGAATATAATGACTTCTGTAAGACTCTGGAATATTTTCTACCGCACCTATTAGGTCACCGTCTTCAACTTAAGCCGACTTCCCTTAGCCTGTAAAATAGGTTGAAAGGAATACAGTTACTGGTCCTGACCTTACTCTGATGGAAGTCACAAGATCAGTAACATAATAAACACTTTTTCTCACGGCTGGTATTTGGCTTTCTTAGGTCTTTAGGCTTTCGTCCTAGTAAGTAATATTGCTTTTCTCTTATCCTTTTGACAGTGTTTTCTGACAGTCTTTATACTGCGTAGCTGCAGGCAATAGGGCATCATGTTGAATTTTGGCTGATATAAGTGTAGGAAACCGGCTGACGTACGTGTTTAGTGAGGTTCGGTTCATAGAATTTTCCCTCTTGTTGTGCATTTTCAGATTGGACACTTTCAGTCTCCATAGGAACAGCGCTATCCTTCGGTAGTACAGTACCCCCATGATCGAGGGTGGCCAACTGGTCAGAGCGGTGAAAAAAGTGTCCTGAGGTTCTGGGTCTGGAACCATATGGACTTGTACTATTTTTTGTTGTTAATACTGTATCGTTACCAGCGGATTCAGTTTTCTAAGAAAAATATTATATGCCCATTGCAGAAGGAATAAAAGTGAAGCACAGAACTATACATTCAATTTTCTACTTTTTGCTGAAAATCCACGAAAGGAAGCATCAGGCAGTTGTACATTTGTCTGACCTGCTGGGAATCAGTTGTCACCTTGTATTGCATTTCAGGTCCAACCCAAGGTGGGATTCCAACCGAAAAGTCCAGAATGTCAATCTAGCATCATTAGCAGTTAGACTAATCCGCTATGCTCTGGACGGCTTGTTTCATTCAGGAACTACATGATATGTCACCCATCCACCGTTGGCTTCGGGAAACCAGTGTTTCCATGGCATTTCAGTACTGGTCTACTACGTGCTGATACTCAAAGATGAACCGTTTGTTGTGTGCCATTTCGAATATCCTACTTAATAAACTGAACAAAAAATTGCCGGAATGACATTCAATCGCCATCAGTCACATCCAAAACCGCGAAATTCGGTAGTCTCAGAAAACTAGTGCCTGCACGAGTGAGGTTTGTCGTCACATCCCTTCACAAATATATCCTACCGATTTTCAACTAATTTGTGTCAAGAAGAATTATGGGGAAAAGAACGTGGACAAACTGACAGAACAAACGCGGAACATTGGGCGAATTCGAGGGGCTGAAATTCGATTCATGTGGAACGTTCACTCAAAAAATTTCCAGAATTCACAAAACATACACGCAGCGATCTATTCAAAAAGAAGTAGCCTGGAAAAATGGGACAGGATATAGATAATTGAATCAAAAAAAATGGTAAGAAAAAAAAACAATAAAAAATCAACAAAGTAATAATCATAAACGACATGAAAAAACAGAAACAAAATGAAATAAGTAAA